>JASDQU010103520.1:211685-225745 GCA_032191745.1 Picea mariana | reverse complement strand
GGGTAAGTTGGATTCTCAAAATTACCTCAACAATGTTCTTTTAACCTCTAAGGCATCAAGTAAGGTGATCCTCTCCCCCCACCTTCCTCTTCATCATCACGGTGGAAGGTCTAAGCTGTTACATCAAGGCAACGATAGTAGAAGGATCCCTACAAGGGCTTTCTTTGCATGACCTGAACCTACCTATCTCATACAACCAATTTGTAGATGACACAATGATGATGGTATCCCCTCATGCCTGTGAAGAAAGATGCCTCAATGACATCCTCAATGACTTCATCACAACCTCTGGTACAACCATTAATAAAGAGAAATCCATATTTTTCTTCTTTAATACCCCCAAAGCCATCCAAAATTTTATTCTTTGAATCCTTGGCTTCAATAGGGGTTCCCTTCCATCCAATAACCTAGGGGTACCACTCATAATTCTCTTCGTAATATCTCATGGGAGRGATTAATCACCTCTCTGGAAAAATGAGTAAGATCCTAGACATTTAGAACCCTCAACTTGGCTAGTCGCCTAATCCTCCTCAAATCAGTCCTTCGAGTTATCTCCTCCTACATATTTTCTGCAATGGATGCTCCTCTTTCGGTTCTCAATGYCATCAAAAGCATTCAACGAAGTTTCCTTTTGCAGGGAACAAAAGAAGGACGCAAATGGGACTYGGTGAACTGGAAATAACTATGCAAATAAAAACATGCAGGGGCCTAGGACCGAGTGACCCACAAATCCTCAATCAGGTCACGGGAGCGAATATTTGGTGGAGATGGCTCACAAAACCAACTGAAATATGGACACGCCTTTGGTGGCACAAATATGCCAGCACGATGAAGGAAGACTAAATGATCAGATGGAATGACAATCACAGTGGATCCCTCATTTAGAACACAACAAAACACAACAACTATCTTATTCAAGATCATGCTTTTTGGGAAATAAGAAATGGCTCCGCAACTACTTTCTGGACAAACTCATGGCAACAACAACCTATTGGTATAGACTACTACTGGGGTCTCCCGGAGTCTTTCTGCTGCTATAATGAGAGCTCGGAGGGTTTTTGGTTTCCATAATTCTTACATAGGATTACTCTACTATCTGGCGGTCCAGTGCCTTATAATTTCATGGATTCGGGCGCTCTGGCGTATGTATGTGGTAATTTAGTCTATATAAACCATATGGGATGGTAATTTCTACTTTTTGAACATGGCGTAGTAAGGCAAACATGCTAAGTATAATCACAGATATGCATTTCCTAAGATCGTACTAATCTTAAGTCAGGATTTCGGGTCGAGTGCCAGACGGGCTTCTAAAATCGGATAGATATTCTATTTTCATTTCCACATCTAAGTCAACAACAATGGTATGAGAGTCTTCAACCAAACAAAGATAGGGTTGGACTCAAACTCGTAGCATATTTTCGAAACCCCAATAGTTCGTCAGATACCTGGAGGAGATGGAAAACCAATGCAACAGATCTAGGACACCCAAACCTCAGATTCTGGAACAATGGAAAGTAGAAGCTCTAATGTGCAAGATCAAAATTAAGAAAGAACCAGACATACTGCATGGGGAGAATTACCCTAAGGGATCTTTCACAATCAAAGAGGCTTATGGGTTAAAAGCCAACTTTTCGAAGCTCCAAAATAATCCTCTATGGACAAAAGTCTGGAACTCTAAGAAATGGACAAAGATGAGCATTTTCCTATGGCTAGTAGGACATAAAATCATTCTTAATTGGGACAACTTGGTCAAGAGAGGATTTATAGGCCCCTCCATTTGTCAACTATGCATGGAAAAGGAGGAAACACAGGAACATCTACTAAACTAGTGCACCTTCAGCTCCCACATATGGGACCAAAGTGCTATCATGATGCACACATCAGAAATAAATCGAGAAGACATTGGACTCACACTAGCAGGCTAGAGGACCCAAGCTTTTAAGAATCACATTCTCAACCATATTTGGCAAATCCTCCCAGGAAAATCCTGTGGCAAATTTGGAAAGAATGCAATTGTTGAATATTCCACTCCAAATCACAATACTCGGAGGAAGTTTGGACCCTCATAAGGAAAAACATAGCTGAGACCTTACAATCCACCAAATGGACA
Organism: Picea mariana; assembly: GCA_032191745.1. Classification (NCBI taxonomy): domain Eukaryota; kingdom Viridiplantae; phylum Streptophyta; class Pinopsida; order Pinales; family Pinaceae; genus Picea; species Picea mariana. Next base: position 223,635 of record JASDQU010103520.1, on the reverse strand, counting down.
GTAGAGGACCTGTCATGTGACCAAAATGAACAGGAAATCCTAGAGGGATAGAACTTGCACATCAATCCCTCTGCATCCCAAGATAAAGAGAACCCCTTGCCTAGGATGAGTCCAAATTGATGGAAATTCCCTCCACTAGGGTTTATCAAAATCAATTTTGATGGGGCATCCAAAGGTAACATAGGACCAATGTGCTTTGGATCTGTCATAAGAGACGAGCATGGAACCATTCTACATATATCAACTCATAGTATGGGATATGATTCGAACAATGCAACATATCTATGGGGCCTCATCAAAGGTCTCCTTCTCACTCGAGATCATGGATACAATTAGATAATTATCGAGGGGGGTTCCCAAATAATTATCCACATGTTATCTAAGCTCTTACATGGAAATTTAACGGAGAATATTTCTCCAATCTGGAGGCTCCTTCACATCTTCGAGCTTCTTTAATCCACTATTCGAACTCAACAAGTTCTAGTTCCTTCATACATAAGGCACGAGGCCAACAAGGTGGCTGACAAGTTGGCCAATGTGGGGGTCCACTGATTAGAAGAGGATTTAGTTTGTGAATCATCCATGCATAATGACCACCCCATCCTAAAGGAATGATTGCATTGACACAATCGACATAATGCACCCTAGATGGGGTGCTACACAACCCACAATGAGCATGAGCCAACACCTCGCATTAACACCGATGGACACCTGGCTCCCCGATTATAGTGCCTATGAGTTAGGTGGTAGTGTTGGAGGGTGGCGAGGTCATTTTAGGTAGAATTCATAGTGGATGAAGGATTTGGGGAAAAAGGGACGGATGCAGACTCACACAGAAGGGGACAACAACCTTAATACCTCGTACAGGTCCTTCATTGACCTCATAACGACAATGACGCAAGCATGGAGCAGGCACTTAAGCCATAATATATCTGGGACACAATGGAATTTCATCTTTTGTCTCTCCCTTGAGTGCAGTTACAGTGGACGAGAACAAGATTTCCGGATCTTCCATTTCCAAGAGCAAGTTTGGTTTTCTCATCTTAGAGCGAGCACAACTTCCGGGTGTAAAATTCCAAGGCATAGGGGATGCTCGAAGTGAGGAAGGGGTACCCACATCCCTGTGGGTCAATTGATCTCCACAATGGAAGACATGGACAAGAGACACTCCCAAAAAAAGAGGTCCAGGTCACTCGCAAGCACTTCAAGAAAGGATCAATAGCAAGAAAATTGGCACACCACGAGAGGTTGGGGTTGCAAAATTGAGTGGTTTGACAGAAAGGGTTGTTCACTTCGCTACACCCTGAAGACTCTTCTGAGTTGGACTTCATCCGAGAGTCCTCCACCCAACACTCACAACAATCCTACAAATGACAGTCATACAGTTCACCATAAGGACAATTCAATGCAAAAATCTTTGTCATCGTCACAAACAGGTGTGAGGAGAAACAACAACGATGAAAACACACAACACATTCTTGGAGCCATCTCCAATATTCAATAGTTGGTCTTCGAGTTGCATAGCAAGGTATTTGATTTGAAATTTCATATTGAGCTTTTAGAAAAATGCACACCCACAACCACGCCTTATAGCTACACTTGTGAAGATGCATTTTCTCATGTGACGAAGGAGGCAAGGGCACCCATCCTACTCCCTTATGTCCATAATTGGCACCAAGCATGAAATTCATCTGGGTTTTCTTTTGTTTTGGTCTTGCAATTTTGAATTTTGTATTGGTTTAATGTTCCTCATTGTCCTCTATTTTAATTTCAATGGACAAAGTATGGGTCTGGTCATTCTGTATATGTCTTATGTCAAATGATGACAGTGGGAACTCTCTTTGTCGAAGTCTTATAGTTAGCATAGTCGTGAACATGCAACTAGAGTGGAGTTAGTTTCTAGAAATGACGACTCACACTCTAGGGAACAACCATTTTTCCATCAATTTCATATAGCAGGCTTTTTATACAAATCTTACTAAAAAAACCGAAGGTATGGATGGTTTAAATGACTTACATATCATTGCATGCATGGAATTCAAATGTCAACAGTATTAACTATTAAATCCATGTACAATAAATTTGCCATGGTTGCCTTAAAATGCTTAGTCAACACGCGGGGAATAGTTTAGTTAGCCCTCATGCAGAACAAGTAAATAACAAGGTGGGAAATAAAGCTCATTCTACCAACTATTTATGACATGTTTATTGAGAGCTGAGGCAGTGCCATCACTCAAAATCCCTCGGAAAGAGTCAAGAATGAATCTAGGTGGACATATGCCTGCAACTCATGTCCACAGGTTGTTGTTTGGCCTTGAGTTGTTATGGGTTGTTTCACTATGATTGACTAATAATGAGTTGATAAGTTATATGGGCTTTGTTGTATAAGTTGGCAAGAAAAATCAATGCGTTAAAAGCAAGTGTAGAGAAAAATAGACATACCTCAATTAGCACAATACAATATACTATATACTTTAGAGAATCTTTTGAGGAACCACGCCAATGAAATCCATATAGAACTATGATCTTCATGACATTAGATAGGGTATATGCGAGATTGCAACTAAAATATTGTTCTTTTTTCATCATTCTCACCTTACATTTATCAAGAAGAGTCAATTAATGTCATTGTGTAATAAGAATGAAATGCCTTGTATTCAAGGCAATGAGGGTCATGTTATGAGAAGATCCATATGCCTTCGTTTGAGTAAAAGAAGTGCCATTTTATTTATCACTTTGATTTCCTCTCTTTGGTATATGTATAAAATTATACTTTTTGCCTAGCTTGAATGTTTCAAATGGTTGTTAGGACAAAATTCATGGTTCCTAGAATTTAGGACAAACGATAGAAAACAAGAACAAGTTAGTGAATATTATATATTCATCCAATGAGTAATTTGTATTAATGGTCATATTTTTTCATTAACATTTTTGTTTCCCTAATAAGAGAGTAATAACAATAATAATAAAATTATACACCAACACTTTATAATAAAAAATTAAAAGAGGATGGATGGATTTAGCTTTAGAGAAGAAACAATTCAATGAAACACGTGGCCATAAAAAACGAGAGAGCATGTGTGTTGTGGGCCAATTGAAACAATTTTAGAGAATAAATCACCAAGTCAAAGATGTGGCCATTGAGAAAAATATCAAAGAAGATGAAAGTTTTCATTATTTTATTTGGTTTCTTTCATAATAAGAAGAATGAATGGTTTACTATTCCAGGTTTTTGTTAGTCCACCTAATCATGGATTAGTTTGTGCATATGTGCATGAATTTCCATGTATAGACCCTATTGTGTCAATGTCTAGCACTTTCAAACTTGAACATTGACAACATGGGCACCTCACTTGCTTTCATTTCCAGTTTCGAGGTCCTCCTCTAGACAACTTTGTCAATTGATTCCTTGAGCTGTGACAGTTGTCGTGGTCATGCAACCTTATCTATGTTCGAAAAAAAATGTATTCCAATAGAGGACGAACACCTTCAATAACCACTCACACAACTAGATCAAAGATCAACACACCGATATTTTGATGTGGTAAAACCCCTACAGGGAAACATCCACAGTCCCAACTAACGCGACCACTTGGAGCAATTCATCAATGCAAAAGAAAAAGATTACAGAGAGATTTTACAAGAGAGTTTCTCACAATCATTCATCAAAAAATGACCCTCCATGCTCTATAAATAGAGATCATCGACCAATCGGGTGTTAATCCACAGATCAATGTTGTCGTTAATATTGAGGAGAATATGAACTGTCAGATCACTCTATGTCGGGAACATATCGTGACCGTTAGATTTCCTAACTACAAATGCATACTAATGCATACTAAAGACACACACTAAGAAACACACTTTTACCTAATGACACATTACACCAAGTAGATCTTAACTAAATCCTAAGTGTCTAAATATCCTAACATCCCCCCTTAAGAACAACTTGGGATAGGATTGAAGGATTTGCAAAAGTGACACGATAGGAGAAGGAAGGAGGCATTAGAGCCTATCCCCCTTTAATGACAACTTCCTGAACTCATAGCATAGATAAAAGTTTGTAAAACTTTGCTTCTATAAGATAATTTTGTCATGAAATGAGACACACTTCCACACTAAACCTAGAAGAAGAGAAGAAGAATTTAATCAAGAACGTAAATGACAAAGCAATCACACAATACACATAGATTTTGCCCTGGAAACCCCAACCGAGAAAACCAACATTCCTTGAGCATTCTGCTCTCTTGTTGTCTTATTCAATTTGAATAAAAAGGTTACATGTCTAACCTTGGTCCACACCTAAGACACAGTCGACATCATACCATGTTTCTTATGCAAGGACAACCCTGTAGCCAATTCGACTTACATCTGCATGACCAACAACCTACATCTAAATATTTCTCTAAAGATTGGATATCTTACAATTCATTGATTAGCCTTTATGTCCTTACAACATGCCTCTTTATAGGATTTACAACAAGAAAAAACCTAAATACATGGCACCCAAAAAAGTTTATAGATCCATGCAGATCAATATATACAAATCCCACGAATGTTGGGATATTGTTACAGTCGACTCCAAGTCAGATTACCAGTTGACCACCAGTCGTCCTTCATTCGACCTTTAGTCAGTCGCCACATGCCCGCCTGATGACCTCTTGTGGTTGACCTCTTCGACTTGTTGTCTATACCTTTACCATTTCAAACCGCCTCTACCTTTGAATTTGAATTTACCCAGTCGACTAACCTTTACCTTCGACTTGCTGTCAATCTACCTTGACCCTCAACCTGCTTTCGATCTACCTCGACTTCGACTGCCAGTCAATCCACCTTGACTAGAATTTCACTCCAAAGAATATAACAACTCAACATTCTCCCACTTGTTGTCTTCCTTGTTGAAACCAAGAAATTTTTGAACTTTCGTTCACAGACCCAGGGCAACAATGCCCATTGCCTCTCTGCACCAAGAGAACTTCACATCACTCATAGAATTGGTCAATGAGTCTGTCGTGTTTTCCAAGATGTCTACTTTATCCAACAATGCCTTGTTATTTTCTACCATATCTCTTACGAAATGGTATTGTACATTAATGTTCTTAGTCTTCAGATGATAAGCAGGGTTCTTTGCCATAAATATTAGGCTTTGAATGTCGCAATTTATCTTCATAGCTCTCTATTCAAACCTAATTCCTGAACATAACCTTTGCAGCCATACTGCTTCTTTGCTTCCATGAGTGGTTGTCACGTATTCAACTTCCGTTGTTGACATGGCTATAACCGTCTATCGCTTACTCATCCAACTTATTGTTCCACCAAACATCTTGAATACATATCCGTTGGTTGACCTCCGTCGATCCAGATCTCCAACCCAGTCGGTGTCGACAAAGCCATGTACATTTAATTTACCACTGTCACCTCTAGGTCTTCCTTGGTAGCATATAACATAGTCCTTTGTGCCACACAAATACCTAAATACTCTCTAGACAACTGTCCAATGCTCCTTTCCAGGTGTCGACATGTAGTTGCTCAACATTCCCACTAAATGACAAATGTTTGGTAGAGTGCATACCATCGCATACATTAGACTACCAACAACACTTGCATAGGGAACATGTAACATCCCTAACATCCAACTGGGCTATGTCACATAAAATATTTTGAACAATATACAAAATTAAAACATATACACACATAAAATCTTGCAGAACTTTATATATAAAACTCAAAACAAACAAATATATTTTGTAAATGCACAGATTCATATGGAAATAACAATAAACATATACATGCAACTTAGACAGGAAATACCCATAAATATAAAGATAGGTATAAATCACACATAAGAAAAACCCATAAAAATAAACACATAAATAATAATGCAGCATGTAATTTAACACACAATTGACACTTATCTTGGTAAGAATATCACCAATTGTGTGCATACCTTCAACGAACCTCCCAACCTTAGACCACGCTTCTCATCACTCTCAGCAGTGGGTCACCCTTGAGATGGGACTAAAATCCACCCGGGTAAAGGGATTCCTAACCAGGCTGACGTATCTTAGACAACAGGAAAAACTTCGTCATAGGTCCAACTCAAACAAATAACCTATTGTCCCTCATTCACCACATGCCTGTCCCACCCCAGGAAGTGTGCCCCTTCTCTACTAAACAATCCTTCGGCTGCCCCACTTATTTTCCAAGGCTTCAACAACAGGCCGGACAGGAAGTCTCAAAGCCCTGTAGCTGTAGTTTAGCACCTTCGGGAAATAAATTCCCAACAATTCTCTCACCTAGAGAGAAATTGCTCACGGGCCCGACTACCCACCTCTTTAGTATCCCATGGGCATGACAACCCTCCTCTTCAGTCCAACTCCCAAGCTAACTAGGTACATGTAAGGGTATGATTACGTGTATAGATACAGGTACAAGAAGGTACGAAAGACAACTGAATGAGTGAGTGAATGAATGATGGAAGGAATGAGAAAATGAATTAAGTCCAAACTATATGTATGCTTGTTTCCAACTTGACACTTGTCATGTTGAGAACCACTTTGGCTCACTTGTCCCCATCCTTAGAACTTAGGATAAAATAATTATCCATACTTTATACTTTAAGGAATATTAATATAATATTCCTTTTTGGCTTAAGATCCCTAGCTTAGCCCCTTATCCTTAACTTTTATCCCCCCCTTTCTCTAACTAGTGGAGTTTAGTCCCCCATACTCTTTTATCGTGGTTGTTCTACATGCAATGATGTATTATATTAATGATATGAGTATTTACATATACAAAAATAGGCTCACTAGCTTTTAGCATCTAGGCTCTCTGGCCTAATTCAACACATAATCCTCTTAGCTTATAATAACTGGCTCACCAGCCTATAAAACACAACATATACAAAAAGGCTCTCTAGCCTAAAAATCGTGCGCACTTAAGTTTGTTGCGCACGGTATCCTGGAATGTGCACACTTCATCATTTTAGTGCGTAGTACATGTGCACACTATACCATGGAAGGTGCATGCAAATTATATCGACAACTCACCAACTTATAAGCATTTTTACATTTACATTTACAATTTGGGGTTCAACCTAAGGGTATTACAGAACACGTGTCATGTCCTCTATTTCTTCATATGTCTTTGGACATTTTTCAACAATTAACCTTCCTCCCACAAGAATTGGAACCTTCACCAGTTTACAATTATGTATGTTGAAACATTTCATAACTGTTTCAATATACTTCTTCTTATTCAACCAGAGCTTTCTAGCGGCTCGATCTCTTTTAATCTCCATTCCTAGAATGAAGTTAGTTTCATCGATATCCTTCATGTCGAACTTGGAGGATGGCTGCTTCTTCACCTCCTTTATTGCATCCATGTTGTTTCCAATCAATAATATGTCATCGACATACAAAGCTACATATATGAAACTCCCAGCTTCTGCCTTGGAATATATGTAGTGATCAACTTTGCTTCTCACAAATCCCAAACGAAGGATGTATGTGTTGAATTTATGGTACCACATCCTTGGTGATTGTTTTAGACCATAAATGGATCTTTTCAGTTTGCACACCAAATCTTTCTTGCTACTACAAATCCTTCAAGTTGTTTCATGTATATTTCTTCTTCCAGGTCCCCATGTAGGAACGTTGTCTTCACATCCATCTGTTCTATTTCTAGATCAAATGCTACAACCAAATATATTAGTACTCTAATGGAAGTTAATTTTGCAATAGAGGAAAAAATCTCACCGAAGTCGACTCCCTTGACTTGGGAATATCCTTTCTCTACTAGTCAAGCTTTGAACTTCTTGACTTGTCCTGCGGCATTCATCTTCTTCTTGAATACCCATTTGCTACCGATGAACTTTCTTCCACTAGGTAACTTGACTAAATCTAATGTCTCATTCTTGTGCAAGGATTCCATCTCTTGACCATGGTGTCTTTCTAGAGTTTATCCTACGTTGAGTTGGCTACCTCACTAATCGACTTGGGTTCATCGTTGATGGCAGTTAACATAAATATAGAATGAAAGTTGGTTGGACTATACCTTTCGACTGGTTCTTACTCTTTCTGACCTTGTTACCACCGGAGTTTGTTGTTCCACCTCTTCCTCTAATTCAATCGACTCATCTAAATCATCTTCTTCGTTCCTCAGTTCAAACCGCACTGTCTCAAGATTATTCTTGGTCTGTACAATTTCCTCAGGCTCAGACTTACCTCCGACTTCTCTGGAGACCACATCTCGATTGTACACAATTTTCTTTACTGTATGATCCCAGAGCTTATATCCTTTCATTCCTTCTTTGTATCCAATGAAAATACATTTGACTTCCTTCTTGTCCAGCTTGCTCCTCTTTTCCTTGGGAACATGCACAAATGAATCACAACCAAATACTTTGAGATGTGAAACTAAAGGATTCTTACCCAACCATATCTCATTTGGAGTCGTGTCTACTAGCGCTGACGAAGGAGACATTTTCACAAGATATCTTGCTGTTTCTACTGCTTCTTCCCAGAATTATTTTACAAGCCCAAAATCACTGAGCATGCTCCTTTCCTTATCCATCAATGTTTTGTTCATTCTCTCAGTAACTCCATTTTTCTATGGGGTATATGGTGTTGTATTTTTGCGTGCCATTCCACACTGATTACATAACTGATCAATTTGTTTTTCACATAATTCACCACCGTTGTTAGTTCTCAACACCTTAATATTATTATTTGTCTAGTTTTCTACAAGAGCTTTAAACTCTTTAAATTTCTCGAAATCCTATGATTTCTTCCTTGCAAAATATATCCATGTCTTCATGGAAAAATCATCTATGAAGGAGACATAATACAAGGATCGACCAAGTGAAGGCATTGTAACCGGGCCAAACACATCACTATGCACCATTTCTAGAATCCCATTTTCCCTTATTGCTCCATATGGGAACCTCACCCAACTTTGTTTTCCATATATGCAATGTTTCCAAAAGTCGACTTCTAAACCACATTCAGGAAAACCTTCGACCATACCTTTGTTGTGCATAGCTCTAAGTCCTTTTTCTCCAATGTATCCCATCCTCTCGTGCCATATCATGGCCATGTCAATTTTATCAGGTCTTGTCGAGTCGGTTTGTACCGACTCATCCCGATTTGTGTCGAGTTGAGTCAAATTCAGGAGAAATAATGTTGTTGCATCCAGTCGAGTTGACATTCCCTAACAACTTGTATAGGGTTCCAATCCAAACTTATTTCATTAAGAGCATCACATCTTTGACCATTTTGCACGAATCCTTCTGAAAGAGAGTGTGCACTTCAACATCACTCATCTTACTAAAAAATATTAGGTTTCTTTCCAAAAACGAAATGTGTAGCACACCTGGAAGGGTTCTTTTCCTCCCATCCTGCAGTATTAGTCGAACTCTTCCTCGTCTGACAATTTTGGTTGTCAAGTCGTCCCCCAAGAACACATCACCTCCGTGATATCATTCATACTCGCATAACCATTCTCTATGTGCTGTCATATGATAGGATGCTCCCGAGTCAATAAACCAAACACCTTGATCCGATTGTGTACTGGTCGATTCCAGGTACACATCACCTCCCTTATCCGGGGTTGTCTTTCTCTTAGTCGACTGCTTCTTGTCGGAACCCATACTTAATTCCATCGCCCTTGAATTACAATCCTTTTTGTAATTCCCAACTTTAGCACATTTCTAACATCTTCTTGTCGACTAAACCATGGATTTATATCTACCCTTCGGCTTAGACTTTCAATCAAAGAATTTTCCTTTATATCTTTCAATCAGTCGACCTCTCACCAATAAAACATCTTTGGTTGATCCTTCCATGTTCTTTCTTCTCATTTCTTCTAATAATAGAGAAGCAACCATGTCTTCTAGTTCTATCATGGTTGTATTACTTCCTATAGCCATGACTAAGCCATCCCAGGAGTCTGGCAAAGAACATAATAGGCTTATACACTTCTCCTCCTCATTGATTTTAATATCCACAGACGATAACTGGCTTAAAATGGTATTAAACACATTTAAATGCTTAGTCACTTAACTATCATCACTCATTCTCAGAAGATACAATTTCTTTATGAGAAACAACTTATTTACTAGAGATTTCGACTGGTGTAAGCTTCCTAGTTTGTCCCACAGTTTCTTGGATGAATCTTCACCCGAGACATTCAACAATACAAAATCTTCAAGACAAAGCATAATCATACTTCTTGCTCTTCTTTTGAGTTTCTCCCATTCTTTTGTCGACATGCCTGTCGGCTAGGTACCTGGACAGATCGTTGTCCATTGTTCTTTATCTACAAGAAGATCTTCCATTTTAAGCTTCCAAAGCTCAAAATTATGGCCATTGAATTTTTATATATCTATTCTTGAACTGCTCGCCATTCTTTACCACGATCTTAAATTTTTTTTATGACTTACAACCCTTATTGTACCTAGGGTTTAGCTCTTAGATTCAATATTGGTAAATCAAGATCTGATACACACGTCAAAGCATAACATAGCTCTGATACCACTTGTCTGAACTTAAATTGGTTATGATACCACTTGTCATGAAATGAGACACACTTCCACACTAAGCCTAGTAGAAGATAACAAGAATTTAATCAAGAATATAAATGACAAAGCAATCACACAGTACACATAGATTTTACATTGGAAACCCAAACCAGGAAAACCAACATTCCTTAAGCGTTTTTCTCTCTTGTTGTCTTATTCAATCTGAATAAAAAGGATACATGTATAACCTTGGTGCACACCTAAGACACACTCGACATCATACCCTCTTGCTTATGCAAGGACAAACGTATAGCCAATATGACTTACATCTGCATGACCAACAACCTACATCTAAATATTGACTATCTTACGATTCATTGATTAGCCTTTATGAACTTAGAACACTCCTCTTTATAGGATTTAAAACATGAAAAAACTTAAATACATGGCACCCAAAAATAATTAGAGATCCATGTAGATCATTGGCTACAAATCTTGTGAATCTTAGGATTATGTTAGAGTCGTCTCCAAGTCGGATTACCAGTTGACTACCAATCAACCTTCATTCAATCTTCAGTCGATTGCCACATGCCCACCTATCAACCTCTTTTCAGTTGACCTCTTCTACTGGTTGTCCATGCATTTACCATGTCAAACCACATCGACTTTCGACTTCGACTTTACCCGGTCGACTAACCTCGACCTTCGACTTCGACTTTACCCGGTCGACTAACCTCGACCTTCGACTTACTTTCGATCTACCTCAACCCTAGACATGTTGTCGATATACCTTGACTTTGAAGGTCAATTGATCCACCTCAAATAGAATTTCACTGCAAAGAATATAACAACTCAAAAACTTTGTGAAAATGTCTGCAACTTGATCTTCTGTAGGGAAAAAGAGCGCTTCAATAACTCGATCATGAATGAGCTTTTTGATGAAGTGCATGTGTAGCTCGATGTGTTTTTTGCGTTGATGCTGAACTGAGTCTTTAGCGAGCTTGATGGCACTCTGATTGTCATACCAAAGGATAGTTAGAAGCTGTTGATGGAATCCAAACTCTGAAAGGATCTGTTGAAGCCACAAGGCTTCCTAACTTGCATTTACTGGTGCTCGGTACTCTGCTTCTACTGAAGAAAGTGAAATAGCCTGTTGTTTCTTACAGGCCCAAGTGACAAGTCTTGAACCAAGGCTAAAAGCATAACCTGCAGTAGTGATGTAGGAGCATCGCCAGCAAAGCACGAGTGGAGGACAGCTAGGTGCAGAGGAAATTTTTTTAAACGAAGCGAAATTTCAAAATTTTAAAAGCGTATCACACAAATATTTTGAAAGGATTGTAATTAAAGAACCTCTTTAATGTTTTGGAGCTGGATGATTTCATGCGGACATTAGAGAATGTATTTTCTTTTAATGAAGCTGAGTGTAGTACA
>JASDQU010103520.1:189663-210750 GCA_032191745.1 Picea mariana | reverse complement strand
TTGGATGGAGAATTAGCCGTGAGGTATTTTGGCATTTCGGAGTTCAGAGTGTTTCAAAGCGTTAAGAAGTGGGATTGCTGAAGTCACAAAGTCGCGAGGTGAATCTTAACCGTTGGCTACGAGGAGACACATGACAACGGATTAGAGAATACAAGAGTTAGAGGTCTAGAGAAGTGGTGTGTGGAGTAAGTGAATTTTCGCAAAGTTGTGAAACCCAAAGTATAGCTGGACCGTCAGATCCAGGGAGACATGTGGCAAAGATCCACGAATTTGAAGAAAAGTGCTTCAGAAGGAAACAAAGGCGGAGGCCGCAGTATTTTCAAAGCCCAAAGTTGCGTAGGGTTTGTCCCGAGGTTATAACCTGTGGTCACATAAGAGAAAGAGTCTAGCGCAGAAGAACACTTGCTAAAAGTGATTGTCAAGTTGGGAGCTAGAAAAAAGATAGACATCCCAATGTATGAAGGTAATTTGGACGTTGAAGAATTGCTTGATTGGATACGAGCAATGGACAAGCATTTCGACTATGAATATGTCGGTGAGGAGAAAAAGGTGAAACATGCTGTCACCATGTTAAAAAGACATGCAAAATTGTGGTGGGATGAAACGTAGGCTAACATGAGAAGCAAGGGAAAACAAAAGAGTAAGAGTTGGGATCGAATGGTATCCAACCTAAAGGCTAAATTCATACCCAAGGACTATCAGATAAATCTATTCATGAGATTGTAGAACCCGAGACATAATTGAATGACAGTTAAAGAGTACACATAGGAGTTCTATAGGATGAACAACAGGGCTGGACAAAGAGAGAGAGAGATGAGGAAAATTTTTCCAGGTATATAAACAACTTGAGATACAAAATCCATGACGAAATCAACATGATGACAGTAAGGACAACGAAGGATGCTTACCAGATTGCGTTGAAAGCAGAGAAGAAGTTGGCTAGAAAGMAAATTTATCAAAGCAGAGGTAGAATTTTAAACATAGGCAAGGGAATTTCCCATGGCAAGGCACAGAAGCCCAAAGGTGAGGCAAAGAAACCACATAGTCACTCTGAAATAGGAGGAAGTTCTCGAGGGAGACAGAGTGGTGGTAGAAAATCTTTTCCTAGAGGAAGAGGAAGAGGCAGAGGAGGAGAGGTAAAGTGTTATGCATATGGAAAGACATGACACATGTCTTGGGAATGCCCTGAGAGAAATAAAGAAGGAGGCGAAAGTCACATTTCAGAAGAAAAGAAGCGAGATGTTGAAGCAAAAGGCACAGAAGATGGGAGATCCTTGATGATGAATAAATATCTCTTAAATCCAGAGCCATAGGTTGAAAAGGTAGTGCAGAGGAACAATTTTTTCAGGACAACTTGCAAGACTAAAGACAGAGTTTGCAAGGTGATAATTGACAGTGGGAGCACTGATAACTTAGTATCCACAAAGATGGTGGAGAAAATGGAGTTGAAGACGACTGCACATCCGACGTCGTATAAAGTCTCATGGCTGCAGAAAGGTCATCAGGTAACAATAACTAAAAAATGCCTTGTTGAATTTAAAATAAGAGGATATAAGATGAGATTCAGTGTGATGTGATTCCCATGGATGTATGTCATGTTTTGTTGGAAAGACCATGGCAGTATGACATGAATGCCATTCATGATGGGAGAAATAATACTTATACTTTGGAGAAGAATGGTAGGACACACATGTTGCTGCCAATTGAGGAGAAGAATCTGAAAGAAGAAGCCAACATGAGCATACTTCTCATGAGTGGGAAGGAACTCTCAAGTGAAGTTAAGAAAGAACATGAGATGCAGTTTGTTGTAGTGAGGAAGCTAAAATTTATCCTTACAATTACTTCTATGGAGTATCTTCTTGAGCAAATTCAAGAGTTTTTGGAAAATTTTGTTGATATAGTAGTGAATGAGTTTCCGAGCTCATTACCACCTATCAGAAGTATTAGTCATCACATTCACTTGATACTATGAGTGAGTCTTCCGAACAAAGCAATGTACAGAATGACACCTCAAGAGAATGAGGAGGTAAAGAGACAAGTACAAGATCTGTTAGACAAAGGTTTGGTCTGAGAAAGCTCGAGTCCATGCACAATACCAGTTGTGTTGAGTCCGAAGAAGGATGGAGGGATGGATAATGTGTACAGACTCAAGGGCCATAAACAAGATCATCATTAGGTACATATTTCCATTTCCAAGGATGGATGACTTGATGGATTGCTTAAGTGGAGAGAACTATTTTCAAAGATAGATTTGAAAAGTGGATATCACTAAATAAGGATGAGAGAAGGTGATGAGTCAAAAACATCCTTCAAGACAAATGAGGGATTGTATGAATGGATTGTTATGCCGTTTGGCTTAACAAATGCCTCGAGTAATTTTATGAGGCTGATGAATGAAGTGCTAAAAGATTTTATTGGTAAGTTTGTGATCATATATCTGGATGATATACTAGTCTTTAGTAAAACTGAAGAAGAGCATTTGAGGCACTTAACATTAGTGATGAGGAGATTGCAGCAGGAGAAGCTGCTGATAAATTTAAAGAAATCATCTTTTATGAAGACAAAGCTCATTTATTTGGGTTTTGTGATCTCTTCGAATGAATTGAGGATGGATCCCGATAAGGTGAAAGCAATCAGAGAATGGTCGTCACCAAGGAGTATATTTGAGGTGAGAAGCTTCCATGGATGAGCAAGTTTCTATCAGAAGTTCATCAGAAATTTCAGTGAAATCAGTGAACAAATGATGGATATAGTGAAGAAAAGACATAAGTATTTCAAATGGACAGAAGAGGCTGAGAAGAGATTTACTATATTGAAGGAGAAGATAACAAAACAACTGATTCTGGTCTTACCGGATTTCGGGAAGGCATTTCAAGTGAGGTGTGATGCGAGTGGAGTTGCAATTGGAGCGGTCTTGAGCCAAGATAAAAGGCCTGTAGCATATTTCAGCAAGAAGCTGAACGACACTAAGAGAAAGTACTCCACATATGATAAAGAGTTTTACACCATAATTCAAGCCTTGAAGAAATGGAGACACTACCTTGTTCCAAAGGAGTTTGTTTTGTATAGCAATAATCAGGCTTTACAATTCATAACCAGACAAGAGAAGTTAAACCAAAGACATGCCAAATGGACAGAGTTTATGAAAAATTTCAATTTTGTCCTTAAACATATTTTTGGTAATGCTAACAAAGTTGTTGATGCATTGAGTAGGAGATGTCTAATTCTGCAGGAATTTCAAGTGAAAACCTTGGGGTTTGAACACCTTAAGGAAATGCATCATGATGATCCAGATTTTAAAGAAGCAGTGCGCATAGAGAGAAACCAGTGGGTCAAATATTTGATTCAGGATGGTTTGTTGTTTAAAGGGTGTCAGTTGTGCATACCAAAGTGTTCGATGAGGGAGAATTTGCTGAAGGAAAAGCATAGTGGAGGTCTAGCTGAACATTCCGATCATGAAAAAACATTTGCACAGTTGAAAAATTCATATTATTGGCTAGGTATGAGGGCAGAAGTAAAGAGGTTTGTGAATCAATGTAAGATTTTCCAATATGCAAAGGGAAGGAAGAAAAATACTGGGTTGTATAAACCATTGTCTATTCTAGAGAGGCCTTGGGATGCAATAAGCATGGATTTCATGTTGGGATTGCCAAGGACACAAAGAGGAAGTGATTCTGTATTTGTGGTAGTTGAAATATTTTCAAAGATGGCACACTTTATCCCATGCCAAAAGACCAGTGATGCAACGCACAATGCTAACTTGTTTTTCAAGGAAGTTGTGAGAGTTCATGGATTTCCCAGGACTATTGTTTCAGATAGGGATACCAAATTTGTTGGTCATTTCTGGAGAACATTGTGGAAGAAGCTGGGAACAAAACTATCCTTTAGTCCTGCATATCACCCTCAAACAAATGGATAGACTGAGGTGGTGAACCAAAGTTTAGGAGATTTGCTGAGAATTTTGGTCACTGAACATCATAGTCAGTGGGATCAGATTCTAGCACAAGCGGAGTTTGCATACAATGACTCAGCGAACAGAAGTACCAGAAATAGTCCATTCTAGATAGTGTATGGAATGAATCTGAGGGGAGTGTCAGAGTTAAGATATCTGGAGCATAGTGAATTCAGGAGCGCTGGAGCTGAAGACTGCGCTGCAGAAATGTAGGAGCTTCATAATCAGATCAAAGAGCAGTTGTGGAGGATCAACAATGAATATAAACGTAGGGCTGATCAACATAGGAGGAAAATTTAATTTGAAGTTGGAGATCAAGTTCTTGCACATATTAGGAAGGAGATATTCCCAAGAGGAACATATAATAAATTGAAGCTGAAGAAGATAGGACCATGCAAAATCCTAAGAAAAATTGGTAAGAATGCTTATGAGATAGAGCTTCTAGAAGATGTGGGTATATCATCCATATTCCACATTGCAGACCTGTATCCTTCTAGGGGAGATGGAACCAGAGGATTAGAATATTAGAAAGAGATCCAGTGGAAAAAACAGATTCTTGTAGCAGAGAAGCCGCAAATGGAGAAGACCAGGAGGAAAACAGATTTTGAATATTTGGTAAAATGGAAGGGACATCGAATAGAAGATGCCAGTTGGGTGAGCGAAGCAGATATCCAGAAGCATGGAAGGTCAATGCAAGAGATCATGGACTGTAGTCCATGAATTTTTCAGCCAGAGGAGTATGATGTAGGAGCATCGCCAACAAAGCACGAGTGGAGGACAACTAGGCGCACTAGCACACCTTTTGAAGTGAAATTTTAAAATTTTAAAGAAAGCATATCACACAAATCTTTTGAAAGGATTGTAATTAAAGAACCTCTTTAATGTTTTGGAGCTGGATGATTTCATGAGGACATCGAAGAATGTATTTTCTTTTAATGAAGTTGAGTGCAGTACAGATTCRATGTGTTYGATCTTATCTGTCTGTCACAAATATTTATTGTAATAAATTCTAGTAGTTGAATGCTTTTATTTCGATAGGATAGATCTAGAKTAGTTGGAGGGAAGAGCTCRAAGAGCCCCTCTTGTATAAAGCTTTGTATTGTTTCCCATAAGAGGTTGTTGGAACTCTAAGTTATCGAGAGTTGTTGCCATTGTAGCTGAGATTTGAGAGCTAGTGAGAAGCAATTTATGAACACATGTATATTTCAGTTGAATGAATATAATAGAGGAGCATTGTCCCAAATGCGTGGTGTTGCAATGTCTATCTGAATGAATGAATGGTAGATTTTCTGTTTATTTGAAATTCTTTGTTATTTCTTGTTCTTGTGTTTATGAATGCATTTACATAGTTGAATGTATGAATCTGTGAAGATTTAGATAAGTTTCAATTGTTTCTCTTCTACGAGCAAGTGCAAGTGTGCATAGTGTCCTCAAGGTGTGCGTCGACAGAGTCTATTTCGACTCATAAACTCAGAAGAGATAATGTGAAACTTATATGTGTGCAAGGAGTGCATAACATCTGCAAGGTGTGTGTGACATAGTCCATTTTGACTCAGAAAGTTATGGAGTGATAGCTTGAAGGAAGTTTGTCCGCAAGGAGTGCGTGACAAAGTATTTCGACTTAGAAGCTCAGGAGGAGTAGCAGAAATTGTCCACAAAGAAGCTAAGTTGTAGAAGAGAACCTATTGCAAGGTGTGCACAGGTTGAAATTTTGACTAAGTGTCGAAGAGAGCATTCTAAGAAGGAAAAAGTTCGAGAGGATCAAAGCTCAGGAGGAAGAGTGGTGAGAAATATTCAAAGGGTGGAGTCCTTTAAATTTTCCCAAGGTTAATGAGCAAGATCCGTTCGGGAGGGACCAAGATCATTCAAGACCATGATATCTGGGAAAAATTGGATGGATAATTAACTGTGAGGTATTTCGACATTTCAAAGTTTGGAGTGTTTCGAAGCGTTGAGAAGTGGGATCACTAAAGTCGCGAGGTGAATCTTAACTGTTGGCTGTGAGGAGACACATGGGAGCAGATTAGAGAATCCGGGGAGACACGCGATAAAGATTCACGAATTTGGAGAAAAGTGCTTCAGAAGGAAACAAAGACGAAGGCCACAATATTTTCGAAGCCTGAATTTGCGTAAGCCCGAGGTTATAACCCATGGTCACATAATAGAAAGAGTCTAGCATAGGACTAGTGCTCATGAATCGGTGTTGCCAAGCGCCAGAGAGCGGAGTTGCAAGTAGTCCGAACTTGCAGGTGACATCAAGGGGACCTCTGTGTGTGTATTAATTTTTCAGGTTTTGTTGAAGGCTCGAAGAACCAATGCAGTTCAAGGAGTTTGAAGATCCAAGATTGGGAGGTTGTGTAGCCCCGAGGAGAGAAGGGGGGGGTTTGCATCAGAGTGGTATCAGATCTCACATAATTGATTTCTGTAGAGAGATGAGACAAATAAGTAGGCTGATATCATCGAGTGGTATCAGATACATCAACACAATGCTTCCTAGGAGACGTGCAAAGCCACTCGTAGCAAATAGAGCTATGGAAAGGGAGATGTGAGAAATTAGATCAAGGTTAGATGCCATGGAAACAACTCAAAGGAGAGCACCCGATGGTGGAGAAGTCAGTGATGCAGAGAATGAAGAAGTGGAAGTCGAAGAAGCTGTAGCAAAGGATGTTGCGAAAGAAGGCTTGCTAAAAGCGGTTATCAAGTTGGGAGCTAGAGCAAAGATAGACATCCCAATGTATGAAGGTAATTTGGACGTTGAAGAATTGCTTAATTGGATACAAGCAATGGACAAGTATTTCAACTATGAAGATGTCGATGAGGAGAAAAATGTGAAACACGCTGTCACTAGGTTAAAGGACATGCAACACTGTTGTGGGATGAACTACAGGCTGACAGAAGAAGCAAGGGAAAACAAAAGATTAAGAGTTGGGATTGAATGGTAGCCAAGCTAAAGGCTAAATTCATACCCAAGGACTATCAGATAAATCTATTCAGGAGATTGCAGAACCCGAGACAGAAAGGAATGACACTCAAAGAGTACACAAAGGAGTTCTATAGGCTGGACATCAAGGCTGGACAAAGAGAGAAAGATGAGGAAAAAGTTGCCAGGTATATAAACAGACTGAGATATGAAATCCAGGAGGAAATCAACATGATGACAGTAAGGAAAATGGAGGATGCTTACCAGATTGTGCTGAAAGTAGAGGATAAGTTGGTGAGAAAGTAGAGTCAACAAAGCAGAGGTAGAAGTTTAAATAAAGGCAAGGGAATTGCCCATGACAAGGCATATAAGCCCAAAGGTGAGGCAGAGAAATCACATAGTCACTCTAAAAGAGGAGGAAGTTCCTGAGGGAGACAGAGTGGTGGTAGAAACTCTTTTCCTAGAGGAAGAGGAAGAGGCAGAGGAGAGGTAAAGTGTTATGCCTATGGAAAGACATGACACATGTCTTGGGAATGCCCCAAGAGAAAGAAAGGAGGCAAAACTCACATTTCAGAAGCACATAGGAGAGATGTTGAAGAAGAATGCACAAAAGATGGGAGATCTTTGATGATAAAGAAAGTTCTCTTAAAGCCAAAGCCATAGGTTGAAAATCTAGTGCAGAGGAATAGTTTGTTCAGGACAACTTGCAAGACTAAAGACAAAGTTTTCAAGGTGATAATTGACAGTGGGAGCACTGATAACTTAGTATCCACAAAGATGGTGGAGAAATTGGCGCTGGAGACGACTGCACATTCGACGCCGTATAAATTCTCATGGCTGCAGAAAGGTCATCAAGTAATAGTAACTAAACAATGCCTTGTTGAATTTAAAATAGGAGGATATARAGATGAGATTCTGTGTGATGTGATTCCCATGGATGTATGTCATGTTTTGTTGGGAAKTCCACGTCAATATGATTTCCTTTTAGTTTATTTCCAATTGATTTCATGGGGTGTTTGCATATACTGAGAAACAAGACCAACAACAAAGGAAAGATCAGGAAAKGTATGAGTCAAGTATAAGAGGCTACCAACTAACTGACGATACAAAGTGGCATCAACTACGAGAGAAATATAGGTGGCAACAAGATGGAMTCCATACTGAAAGGGAGAGGGGGCTCATTTACAATCTTCCATGTGGAAGTGATGAAGAAGGTCACAAGCATACTTAGACCAGGAAAGATAAATTCCTTCATTGGTTTACAAAACTTAGAGGCCAAGGAAATAGAGCAAAAAGATTAAGTCCATCATTTCAAATTTCTTCTTAAGGTTAGTTTTCACATGGTTTAAAATTTTTGAGTCACTACCAGTGAGGATTATGTGAACAACATAGAGGACACATATTATGAGATGGTTTCTTACTTTCTTGGTATATACATTAGGATTATAATGACATCTAGAAAATCTGGTGTAAATAAGAAAGTTTTCCATTTTGGCATACCAAGCTCGGGAAGCTTGCTTAAGACCATAAAAATATTTCTTAAGGTGACAAACAAGGCTAGAGTGATTCTGGACATATCTAGGAGGTTGTTCCGTGTATATTTCTTCTTGTAAATCCCCATGTAAGAAGGCAGATTTAACATCCATCTGATGGACCTACCATTTATTTGAGGTAGCAAGGGAAAGAAAAAGGTGGATGGAATTCATTTTGGCTACAGGGGCAAAGGTGTCATTATAGTCAATTCCTTCAACTTGGGAAAATCCTTTGGAAACTAACCAAGCCTTGTGCCTTTCAACACTTCCATATGAAGCATACTTAGTTTTGTAGATAGTATCACCGAGTTCTTTGAGATACTGATGGCTCTTGTATTATCACCATAGATTATAATGGGCTCATCATACTCAACCTATATATCTGTCAGAGTTTGTTTCATCCATAGAACCTGCGTACACCATCCTGTTGTTGCAATATACTCTGCTTCGGCTGTAGATAAAGATACTGATGATTGTTCCTTGATTAGCCAAGATACTAAACACTCACCCAAGTAGAACTTTTCTCCACTGGTGCTTCGTCGGTCATCAATGCAACCTGCCCAATATGAATCTGTGTAGGAAATAAGTGATAGATCCTTCCCTTTTGGATACCATAATACAAACTCTTTTGTTCCTTTGAGATATCTGAAAACCCTCTTCACTACTAATACATGTGATTCCTTTGGTGTTGCTTGAAATCGTGCCACCTGTCTAACTGCTTGCATTACATTTGGTCTAGATGCTGTCACATATAGTAAACTATCAATCATTGACTTGTATTGCCTCTGGTTTATAGACTTTGAATCATCATCTTTTCTCAACTTGCAACTGGTTTGCATAGGAGTGGTAACTGGTTTGCAATCTTCCATTTCGAACCTCTTTATCATTTCTCTGATATACTTAGTTTGAGAAATAAAAATTCCTTGGTTTCTTTGACGTATCTGAAGACCCAGAATGAAGGATAGTTCTCTAAGTAATGACATTTCAAATTTATTATGCATATCCTTTGCAAATTTCTGGCTTAACCTGTCATCATTACTTCCAAAAATAATATCATCAACATAAACTTCAATTAATAAAATACTATCTTGAGTTACCTTGATGTAGAGGTTGTTGTCTTCACTTCCTTTTCTGAACCCTGCATGCTGTAAATATTTATCCAATCTAAAGTACCATGCTCTAGGAGCTTGTTTTAGACCATACACGATCTTCTTCAATTTTCACACGTAATCTACGTTCTCTGAAAACTGAAATCCTTCTGGTTGTTCGATGTAGACTTATTCTTCAAGCTCCCCATTCAAAAAAATTGATTTCACGTCCATCTGATACACTTTAATATTCTTGGAGCATGCATAAGCTAAAAGCAATCAGATTGCTTCTATTTCGGAAACTGGGGAAATTGTCTCTTCAAAGTCGATTCCTTCAACTTGTGTGTATCCTTTACATACCAATCTAGATTTTTTCCTTGTAACATGTCCATCTTCATTCAATTTATTTTTGAAAACCCACTTTGTGCCAATCACATTCTTATTCTTTGGTCTTGGAACCAATTCCCAAGTGTCATTCTCTATTTGATCCAATTATTCATCCATGGCCTTATTACATAATTCATCCTTGCTGGCCTCTTCAAAACTATTTGGTTCAATCGTTGATAAGAGTGTTAGGTGCATTTGTTCTGGTGAACGAATTCTTCTTCTAGTCTCAACTCCTACATCCTTGTTTCCGATAATTTGATCTGAAGGATGTTTCTTTTGTACTCATTTGCTAAGTGTCTTTGGAGGCACTTGCTAAACTTTCTCTTCTACTTCTGTTTGATCTTCTTCATCTTCCTCTTCTACTTCTTCTTCATCTTTTGCTTCTTCTTCATAAAGTTGTTCTACTGATTCATTTTCTTCTTCCATTGATTCTCGTCCACCTATTTCATCAATTGTTACATTGATGCTTTCCACAACTTTGTTCAATCTCATATTGTAACACTTGTATGCTTTCCTTGTACTTGAGTAACCAACAAGTACTCCTGTGTCCACACGAGAGTCAAAATTTCCAATTCTTCCATCTTCTCTTTTGATGTAGCATTTGCTTCCAAATACTTTGAATTGTTTCACATTTGTTGGTCTTCCTTTCCATATCTCGTAGGGAGTTTTGTCATTGTTGTTTCTGAGCATTACTCTGTTTTGAATGTGAACTGTTGTATGCACTGCATGTGTCCAAAAAAATATCTGTCAATTTGGAATCCATTAGTATTGTTCGATCCATTTCCTGTGTAATTAGCATTCATAATGTTCCTTTGTCTTTGAACCACTCTCTGAACCAATCTATGAATCCATGCTCTCATCCACTGTTATATATCTGTCCAAACCTGCTAAGTGTTCGTACAAATCCTTCTCTGTAAATATTGTCCAAGACTCTACTACACAACTGTCCATAATGTTGACCCATTTATTACTATACTATCATGAAGTCTTCGCTACTACAACTGATTAATCTATCAAATTGTACTTTTTCTAACTGACTGCTCTAGATCTGTCTACTCAAACTATGCAAGCTGCTCGAAGGATGGTTATTTGGTCTATCATAGCTATCGCATAGACTCCCCCTATCTAATATTCATGTTACCTGGGAGTCTCTAAGCCGGATGGATCAGAACAATTCTTGCTTTGTTGTGTATTCATCATCATCTTCATTGGTGGATTCATCATCTCTCTAAGCTCTGACTTCTTTCTTTCTATCTGTGGATTCATCTTTCACTACAATGCCTGAAAGTACAATCTCTTGAACCTGTTTCTTATTTACCTGTCCTTCTTTTCTTTCAGTTATTTTCCAAACCTTTCTATATATTACATATTTCTTTTTCTCTGTAGAATTTTCTTCATCTTGTTTTGTTGCCAATATTGCGATCACTGGGACCTGGTCTTTGTTCACTTGTTCTTCGTTTTTTCTTATCCATACTTTTGTATATCTGATATCAGTGTTCTCTTTCATGGAAATATCGATCATGCTTCTACAATCACTAGCTATGTGTCCATAGTTATGACATTTGTAACATTCAATGTTATGTGGGGCCACATATACATTTCTTGCTTGAACATTTCTTTTATAATCCATGCAATCTGCAACCTTATGTCCAAAATTAGTACAATAAAAACAATGACCATAAAATAAATTTGCATACTTGGGAGTGAATGATCTTATTTGTGGTGTAGTCCTTTTGAATTTATGCCTTGACTGATCATGATCATGATTGAAGCTTCTTTGTGTCTTGAACATGGATGGTCTTTTTGAAGATGTATCTTCAACAATTTTCTTAGATTTTGATTGACCATGATTCATTCCTTTGAGTAATTCTACATAACTTTTTATATTTTCTTCATTTTTCTTTTCTGGCAACCTAGAGTGTTTCTCTTCATTCTCTATAACCGATGTGGATGTTTCTGTCACTTCAATGTTCTTGTTGAGCTTGACGATTTTACTTCTCAATGTGACAACTTCTTCTTCAAGCTTCTCAACCTCTTCTTCTTTCTTCATTATCTGATACTTCATGGCTTCTTCTATTNTTTCTTAGATTTTGATTGACCATGATTCATTCCTTTGAGTAATTCTACATAACTCTTTATATTTTCTTCATTTTTCTTTTCTGGCAACCTAGAGTGTTTCTCTTCATTCTCTATAACCGATGTGGATGTTTCTGTCACTTCAACGCTCTTGTTGAGCTTGACGATTTTACTTCTCAATGTGACAACTTCTTCTTCAAGCTTCTCAACCTCTTCTTCTTTCTTCATTATCTGATACTTCATGGCTTCTTCTATTATTTTTGCTTCTTCAAGATGGATTTTTAATGTGATTATTTCTTCTTCAAGTCCTCTCTCTTTTTGACCAAACTCTGCCTCAAGCTGGTTTAGATCGTTAGTTCTTTCCTTAAGATGATCTGTCAATATCTTCTCTCTCATTTATGCTTCTTCCTTCTGTGTTGCTATGTTGGCTTCCAAATGCTACTTTTGATATTCAAGATTTTCTTCGATCTTTCTAGCTTCTTCTAGCTGATTTCTTAAGTTCTTGATGACCTGTTGGGCTTCTTAAAAAATGTGAGCACTTTCCTTTTGTTTCATCAATTCTTTCTTGAGTGACTTGTTTTCTTCTCTTTATTTTCTTAGTTCATCTAAATCATTGATCAATTCTCCTTAATAATTATCTTCTTTTTCAATTAGGTCTTCTATCTCATTTCCTTCATGGCATTCTATTTCAAGATGTCTATGTTTTTCACAATTAAAGAAAAACAACATACCTCTGTTGATTATGTACTCTTCATCTTCTGAATCTGTTTAACATGGTGAACATATTTCTTCTTGATCTGTACCTGCATCTTCTTTGGCATTTTTTGAATCTGCGATGGGTGAAGAATATATATCATGTAACTTATCCCAAAGTTCTTTGATTGATGCACATTTACCAACCTTTTCTCTTACCGGATTAGGTAATCCTTCCTAGATGAAATTCATTGCTATTTTGTTATTCTTCTTCAATTCCTTCTTGGCTGTAGTTTTTTTTCCCTTTTTGAACTATAATATCCTGTAATGAATGATAGCCAAATATAATACCACTGTGCCTGTAAAAATACTCGATTCTCAGAGTAATCCATGATCTCCTTCCAGTGGTTAAATTTTTTCCTGGAGGAACTGACTCTGATACCAATTGTTGGATTACTGAGAGGGGGGAGTGAATCTGTAATAGAGAAATTTAATCATTTTTAACCATAAAATGCAAGTTTTATATCAATGTATAATTACCATCCAATAGTTTCAAAGTAAATAAACAATGAATGAATGAGCAATAATATACATACACAGTACACCAATGCTTTTACGTGGAAACCCAAAGCATGAGAAAACCATGGAATGATTTTTCTTATATGTCTTTAAGAATTACATTCATAGGAATAACCAACTTCCTTTGTTTTCTAGTTGCAACTGGAAGGAGGTTCCAACCCCCTATATTCTTAGGCTACAACCTAAGGGAAGCTCCAACTACCCAATTCTTTGGCTACAACTAGAAGGAGGCTACAACCCCCTATGTTCTTCGGATACAACTAGAAGGTGGCTACAACCACTTGTCCTTGCCTCGTCCAACTGCCTGGTCATAGAAGTAGAATGATGGAACCACTGTCACACTATCACTATGAGATATACTGTTGTAAACCTGTACCAATCAACCTGAAATCAACCAGTACCATAAAAAAGTGCATCAACAATGCACCAATATGTACCTCAACTTGTACTATCAATGAGTGCATCAACCATGCACCAAATATGTACCAATCATGCTTCAAATACACATAAACTATGACTCATCAATATGTACCAACATCATCAACTATACACCTCATGTATGTGCCAACTCATCAACTACTTGTCTCAACCATGTACCTCAACCAAATCCCTCATCAATTTCATCATCCAAATATGATTTGTAACTCTGTAATAGACCTAGTGTATATAATCACATACCTGCAAACCTTCCTTAACGTTAACAACAAGAGACTAGCATTTTCATCAAACTTTACTTTAGTCTCACATGACTAATTTTGGATTAGTCAACAACCCTAAATTGAAATAATCATAACTATGCACTTGTAATGAATAAAGATATGAAAATAGTAAACAATGTTCTTCAGTGTATTTTATGCAATTCATCCAAGTTTCACTACTTGGAACCTCTCAGAAAAGGAGTTACAACAAAAATGACACACCTTGTTGAATTCTGGCTTATTATAGAGAGCGAACGTGTAGAGAATTCCCTGCACAAAATGTTTGTTGTATGGATCTGAAAACGGTACAAAGAATACTACACACTGTAATCTAACCAATACTTTTTGTCTTACTGAATTTTGATCTGTTATGAAGAAGTTATGACGTTTTTACCCGAAACACATGTTTTAGACTAGTTTCAGGACTAGCCACAAACCCTATTTTCCAAGGAGTCTAACTCCAAAAATACAACGACCCACAAGATGAAATTTTTATCACAACTACTTGGATATGTTTCCTCAATGGCCTCTAGATTCCGTGGTCTGAATCATTCTATAAAAAAAGGTATTGCGAAAATGGTGAGATGACCTGTAAATAACATACCTTAGAAAGCATCATCAAAAGAATTTATCCTCCCTTGAATTCCAACCTTCTTTACTTCACCTTCCCTCTTAAATTTGCCTTGGATATCCTTTGGTTACCTCAGTCACTTGTAGATATTCAATATGCTCAAGTGTTATTAAATGAGATACCCTTGCCTCTTATTTATACTTTTATGTAGCTTCCTCAAGGGGTTACCTTCTAACCATCTTAAACCACTTTCCTTATTTTAGGGCTAACCCGCTTCTAACCACTTGTCCACTTAGTAATTTCTCCATTAAATTTATTACTTAAATCATTTCTTTTGTATCCACTTTGAATTATAGTAAACTCATCACTTCACTTTATTATTTAAATAATTTCTTCTTTGCAACCACTTTGACTACTTTGACCTTTTGGGGCTTCTAGATGACTCATGAGGGTTCTCCAACTTCACATGGCCATAACTTTCTAATCGTGAGGAGTTATGTGACGTTCCACATACCACCGGAAATGGAATTCCATGTAATATCCATGTAGAATAGTCTTACCTTAAAATATATTAAAACTCATACCATTATACATCAAACAAACTTGGGTCCATTACCCAAACCTTTGTGCTACTAGAATACGCAACCGTGAGGAGTTATGTGACGTTCCACATACCGCTGGAAATGGCATGACATGTACTATCCATATAGAATATTCTTACATTAAAATATATTAAAATTCATACCATTATACATCAAACAAACTTGGGTCCATTACCCAAACCTTTATGCTACCAAAATTCGCTACTAGACTTTCTTCAAGGGTTGACATCAATGACAACCAACCCAAATAATTAA
The DNA here is from genome assembly GCA_032191745.1 of Picea mariana. NCBI lineage: Eukaryota > Viridiplantae > Streptophyta > Pinopsida > Pinales > Pinaceae > Picea > Picea mariana. Next base: position 195,397 of record JASDQU010103520.1, on the reverse strand, counting down.
CACAACCTCCTCCCGTACCTATATTCACCCCTCTGCCATGGCACATTGAGGGTTCCATTAAACCTGTACGAGGTAGTTGTCCCTCCATCCCCTGAGCGCATTTAAGTTCGTCCTCCATCCAAGAAATGAAGCTGAGGGTGGCGGCCAACCTTATTAATAACTTACGCCGCACGTGGGCTGCGTGGAATCCTCTGGGATACGTGGCACCCCATCCAGGGGAAAAACCTAAAAACTTAAAAAAAAAAACTCAAATGAAGATTTCAAAACAAAATTAAAAAAAAATGTGAAAAAAAAAACTTTTTTTAAAGCAATATATACACAATTTTTGAAAAAAAAAATGTAGAATGAAAATGAATATTAAAAATTAAAAGTTGAATCTAAAAAAAAGTCAAGTCCTGATGGCTCAATTGGTTAAGGTGTAGGTTTCATTTTCTAGGTGACCCAAGTTCAATAGCCTTACAGTGAGTTTAGTTAGGAGGAGACACCCAAAAATCCAACAATGTTAAGGGTTGGTGTGGCCCAGGCCGGGTGTGATCCTTGGGTGATTTTGACGGCTTAGATGCCCCTTTGTTGTGGTTTCTTAGCCAATGTCTAAAAATGTTGGCCTCACAGGTTACGAGCACATTTCTAACAAACAAACAAAAAATATTAAAAATTAAAAAAAAATACAAATTTAAAAACAACAAATTATAATTTAAAAAAATAAAAAAAATAAAAAAAATCAAAATTTAGAAAAACAAAATTAAAAACTAACTAAATTAACAAAAACTAGCTCAAAAAAACAAGTGAGTGGGGGAGGATGATTCTTGGAATCTCTTGTCCCCTCGTTTAATTGTGTTTTTATGCTAGTTTTTGTTAATTTAGTTAGTAAAAAAAAATATTTTTATTTGTTTTTAAATTATATTTTCTTTTTATAATTTGTTGGTTTTTTAATATTCTTTATTCTTATTATTAAATTGTGTATATTTTTTAAAAATTGTTTTTGACTCTTTTTTTTAACATAGATTCAATGTTAAATGGACCTAGGTGTTGGCAATATTACACACACATAGGATTTTTTTTCCTTATTTTCCTTTGTTTATTAGTCATTATTGAGGGTCTCCTATTTTTTAGGAATGTCTCCTACATTTTAGGATAATATTCTCTTCAGTTTAGAGCTAGTTACACTCAATTACACTAAGTTAGAATAGTGGAAGTCACTCATGCATGGAAACCTCGGTTTTATCATCAACAATTGCATGTGCTTATCTCACTTCCACATGTGTGACTCAATTAATTGAAGACTACATGACTAGTTAACTAGGAATAGATGACATTTAACTTTGGTAACTGCCTCTGTGTGTCCAGATCTCTCTAGACCACCAATATGGCACATTGGCTTCTCTTTCAGTGCACATTAGTTGAGCTATATAGAGTAAATCATGTGTAAATGATCATTCATTCATTTGGTTAATACATTTTCTATTCTTTTCCCTCCAATTTTTCTCTCATCTTCTCACTTTTGCAAGTTGTGTTCGTTCTTCTGCTAGCTAGATCTCTTGTGTAGGTACTCATCACATTCTACATGGTATCAGAGCCCACGAGTTGCTAGGAAGAAGGTGCACCAACATTTTTTATTTCTAGGTACTGAAGATTCAAGAACGCGGGAATAATGGAATCTATGTCATCTATCATGTTAACATCGTACAAATACTTTAAATGGAACAAAAAGATGGAGATTTTTCTCCGAGGTAGAGGATTGTACAGGTTAACCATGACTATGGAAACAGAACCCACATCATCCATTGAAAAATTCAAATACCTAAATAGAATAGATGAGGCTTACAAAGCCCTCTGCATGCACATATCCCCTGAGTTGTTGTTTCATGTATCTTCTTTCAAAACTCCAAACGAGATCTGGACCACCATGGGAGGAATCTTTGGCGAAAAATATGAGATGAGAGGCCACATGCTCGAGGTAGAATTACTTGCATTAAATCCGAAGAGATTTGAAAACATCCAAGATTTCTTCACAAGGTACAAGGATTTGTTGATGCAACTCAAGGCTTGCGGGGTTCATAGATCAAAGGAGAAAAAGCGAATGGTTCTCACCATTTTGTCAAAACTTGGTCCGGATTATTCAATTTTTGTTTCTATTTCACACTCAAAGGTTGAGTAATTAAGCATCCTGGACTATGCCCTCTTTGGATACCTTCATTGAGGACCTGATTCAGTAGTAATACAAACTCATCAAGATGGGTGTAATAAAAAACTCCAAAGTGCATGTACTTTCTACACACGATGGCAGTAGTTCTCAACATCATAAATCCAAAAATAAAGGCAAACAAAAGGCGCGTGGAGAACAAAAGAAGGAGGATACTCCAAACCCTTCAATGACTCCTCGGGATCTAAAAGTGGAAAAGGGAAGAAAGGACATAAGTGTACCTACTGCAATCAAGGATTCCATCCATAACCCACATGCATGAAGAAGCAAATAGACCTTATGAATAGAATTATTCAAAAGAAGAACCTTGGGGATCAAATTGTCAAGGGTGCCAAAAGAAGCTAGAAGATCATACTCCCAAAGGTAATCAACATGCATTAGTTGTTACTCACTCTTCACATGATGCCTGGATTGTGGATTTAGGCGCATACCACCATATGGATGCCACACACGATATCTTATCTTTTTTTACTGCATGCAATGGTCCTCCTATCCTCATGGGGGATAACTCTCCAATCGAGGTCACCGGAAAAGGGAGAGTAGAACTAGATCATGGAAGTTTTGAGAAAATTCTCCATGTTCCTTAACTTTCCATGAATACACTTTTAGTGTATCATATTACACACTGAGGCTCAAGAAAAAAGGTGGAGTTCACACCAGACTTTGTGTCCATATTCGACATGCAAGACAACTCCGGGATTGTTGTCGAGGAGGTAAACAATCAATCTCGGTTATAAAATTTTTATAAGTTTATTGAACTTGTTTCATATGTACTAATTACACATGTTGATGACAATAGTAGACTATGTCATGAGAGGTTTGGTCACCTGAACTTCAAGTACATGCAACAACTTATCAAGAAAGGGATGGTCACCGAACTACTTTATATCCACTTTTCCAAAGGGATTTGTGAAGGATGTGTCCTTGTAAAGAACCCTCAAGAGAAGTTTGATATGGCGAAGGCTCACAGAGCCTCCTCTCCATTAGATCTAATTCACAATGATCTCATGGTTCCATTCCCGCATCCATCCATCAACAAGGAAAGGTAGATGCTCACAGTTTTGGATGATTACTTGTGTTATACTTGGGAATTTTTTCTCAGGCAGAAGTCTGAGGTCTTTGAGCATCTCAAATAGTTCAAAGCACTTGCTGAGACTCAATCAAGGAGAAATATCAAAGCCCTATGTACAGATAATGGGGGGGAGTACGTAAATAAAGATGTTCATAACCTTTGTCTTGAGGATGGGATATAGTTGTAGCACACAATACCATATACTCCACAGCAGAAAGGGGTTGCTGAGCGAAAAATAGATCTGTCAAAGAGATGGCCACTTGCATGTTCCATGCAAGATCACTTCCTCCCAATATTTGGGATGAGCAACTTAATTGTTCTAATCACATTTAGAACAAATCCCCTCACAGATCTCTTAAGGATAAAACTCATTTCGAGGCTTGGAGCAAAAAAAAATTGAAAGTCACCCACTTTCGTGTCTTCGACTCACATGCATGGGCTCAGACTCCCTATGAAAAGAGGAAAGCACTCAATCCTCAGAGTATTTCATGTATATTTTTTGGATACCTAGATGGTGTGAAGGGATATAGACTCATTGATCCCTCTACATACTATCTCATCATTGAGTGCAATGTTCAGTTTGAGGAAATTAGTCTCTCACATGCTCCACATGAGCCACATGTAGGTACTTTATTCCTTCCATTAGATCGATATGATGAGTCTGCACATTCATAATCTATTTCAAATCTAAGTTCCGATACAAAGTTAGAGGATTCAAAACATGTATATGCACAGTCAGTATAGGAATATAAGGAGCCACAACAGAGGCCCAAGTGGGCACAGACCACTCTTCAGGATGTAGGAGATCTTGTTGGGGATCCAACAAATCTAAGGACTCGATCTCAGTTTGAGGAGCCCACTCGTGTACTCACAACCATTGAGCCCATGTTTCCTATGCATTGTTTTGTGGCTTAGTATTCATACCAACAGAACTATGGCAAGGCTGTAGGGAATCCCTTTTGGGAATCAACCATGTAGGAGGAATACAACTCCCTCATTGAGAACCAAACTTGGGATCTGGTTCCACTTCCTTTAGGAAGGAATCTTTTCATATGAAGATGGGTCTACAGGACCAAGAGTGCATTATATGGACATGTTATCATATACAAGGAAATATTGGTTGCCAAAGATTTTCAGCAGGTTCATGGCATAGACTACGATGAGACATTCACTCCAGTAGAAAATATGGACTCCATTTATTTGGCCCTTGCTATTGCGGAAACTAGAGGATGGGAAGTCCATCATATAGATGTGAAGAATGCATTTATTCACGAAGATCTCTCAGAGGATATTTACATGGATAAATCACTTGGCTTCATACATTATTCATATTTAGTTTGTAGGCTCAAGAAGTCTCTATATGGCCTCAAGAGAGTGCTGATAGAATGGTACGTCGAGATGGACTCCTACCTATTGTCCCATAATTTTTTGAGATGTATATTTGATCCAAATGTCTAAATGCTTAGGACTACTGATTCACTTTTGATTCTAGTTCTTTATGTGGATGATATTTTGATGACTGGCTGCTTGACTTCATCTATTTCTACAATGAAGAGGATTATGCATGACATGGGTCCACTTCATTACTTCCTTGGTCTTGGGATTAGTAAATATGCTTTAGGCATCAATATATCTCAATCCAAGTATGCTCAAGATCTCATGGAGAGATTTCACACGACAGACTACAAGTCTACCCCTACCCCCTTCCTAATTGAGGTGAGACTTGATGATGATAGGGACACTCCACTAGTTAACAACACTCTATACAAATAGCTAGTGGGGAGTTTGTTGTATCTCTTTCACTCCCGAATAGACCTATCATATGCAATGGGAAAAGTCTTCAGGTACATATAGGAGTTGCATGAGTTACACTGGAAGGTTGAAAAAGGTATGCTTCGGTATGTTCGAGGCATCACCAGTTATGGGATCCACTATGCAATAGGTTGCAAGTTGGATCTCATAGGCTTCACAGATTCTGATTGGGAAGGTGAGAGAATTGATCGCAAGTCCACATCCAGACACACTCTCATTTTGGGTTCAAGGCCTATTGGTTGGTCGAGCAAGAATCAATTTGTTATTTCTTTATCTTCAACCAATGCCGAGTATAGAGGAGTATTTAACACTACCATCCAAGCATTGTGGCTATATAACTTCCTTATAGAGTTGGGCATCCCGTTCCACAAACAAACTGTCATTTGGTGTGACAAGAAGAGTACTCTCAAGTTTTGTAGAGACCCAAGGCAGTGGCAGCGAACACGGTATGTTGAGATCCATATGCACTACATCATAGATCTAATCCATGAGAGGATCATTGACCTGCAGTTTTGTCCTTCCTCTGAACAAATTGTTGACATCTTCACCAAGACTTTCACTGAGCAAAATTTTCACTCTTTGCATGATCGTCTTGGAGTGAAGGATACAATTTCCTAGAAAATGTCTTTCTCTTCTTTTGATACATT
>JASDQU010103520.1:168069-179328 GCA_032191745.1 Picea mariana | reverse complement strand
ACACAGGAAAAAGAGCAATGTAAGAAGAAAAAGTACTTCAACCCTTAGAAGGAAGATCTTCCCCAGTGGAGTCGCTAGTTCTGTTACAAGGGAACAACTCTCTATGGCCAAGGGTAAACCACAACAGACAGGTATGACTACAGAAATCAAATCAATTCCAACATGTGCTATATAAACTAATGTGCAATACAAGGAAGAAGCCTACCTCGATCCAATCGTTTGATGATGTTCCACCGTTGAGCACTTTGATCCAAAGCTTTACACTTGCAAGAAGTTCTCAACAAAAAAGTGATGCAAGTAGTTAGTGACAAGATATAAAATGAGTTAGCACATCAGATAACACAATCCATTAATAAACATTACAAACATGCCCATGGATAATAATTATATATTTGCAAGATATCGATAGGATGGGAAAGGAGTATTTCTATTACTAATTGATCAACATAAGTATCAACATTACAGACTTCCGTGTCGACACAGTTCGAAACCAAGAAACCAAGTTCCTTCCAACTGGGTCTCCACCACTTCAATCCTCCACCAAAGGCAAGCTCATAGCAAAGAGGTAATGAGGTCCTCTCGACAATAAGGAAAGAGCTTGGGGGCTGAACACTGTGTTCAGACTTGAGGGACAAAGGGATGCAGACTCAATATGAAGTAATTTCTCCAGAGTAACTTTTCTCTCAAAGTTGAATGCTTTCTCCTCTTTTTCCATAGCTCGAAATCGTGCTCTTATAGCCTCCATAATGCAACTGAAGGGCCGAGTCAAAACGTTTCCAGTATATGGAAGGCCAAAGATCAGAGATCTTTTGTCGTGACATGGAAACCCGAACTCATTTTGTATTTTTTGGCACAAATCCCGATATACGTGAGCTGTAGTGGAGCATCAAGCGTATACGCATCTTGCACAGTAGTTAGGGAGGGTATATGTGGAAAAATATATATATTTTGGCTCTGGATTTATCAAAAAGGGGTTAATAAGTTTGCATAGGGAAATGGAAAAAGGCCCTCTGTGCAAGATAGCAATGGTGAGGTAAATCTTGCTATAACAAATATGGACCACATATGGTAGATAACTTTAAATGATCATTTCATTAAATGCAAAAAATATTTTGATAGACACACATTTGAAATCTCATGCTTAAAACTGAAAGTCATAGAGATTAGTAATGTTATGTCCCGAATAGTTCTCCGGGAACCTAAAAAAAATAGATTTATTTATGAAATAAACAATAATGTCTCGAATTAAAATAAATTGCATTTTTCCTTCAAAGAGGATTGGGATGGGGCTCTCGTGGACCATAAAATGTAGAGAGACCTAGGAGACAAAAGAAAAAAATTATGTGTCATCCTTTGGTTTCGCAGATTCTGGGAACATAAAAGGAAAAATCACAATTGACTGAGGAAGGAAAAGGTGGTGAAAGGTAGAACAAGGTGACTACTCGACTTACTTTGATGGAAATTCTGAACCGTCATTTTCTTGTTGTGGCGTCTTTTGTAGGTTGATGTTGTTTTTTTGGAGGTGGAATAACTAACGTAACTACTTCTTGTTGATTTGTCTCAACTATCTTAACTAAGGCCTTTGTTAACCATTGTTATATGTACTCCCTCATTGGAGAAACCGTTATTTCATGCTTGGTCTTAGTTTCAAATAACTCGTTCTCTAATTCTCTCAAATCGATGCTTAATTGATGGAGTGTGTCCTTAATGTTTTCATTCTTATTTGCATATCGGACAAGCCACCTTTCTACTCTTCTTCTTTGGAGAACTCAATTGACTCACTAAATTCATTTTCCCATGCAACCTTTAATGCTTCCAAATGTTCTAATATTTTATCCCTTGATAAAATTATTGTATACATTTTTAAATGTGGGCCATATAACTCTTTGGTTGAATCAACAAGTTTCAAGAATATGTCACCCCTTTTAATGTTAATAGTATCACACTCAGTCAACAACTCTCTTAGGCATTTAATTCTCTTTAGCCAATACACATTAATTTGTTTCATGTGAATTTTTATCCCCACTTCTTATGGATAACTAAGAAGATGATGTCTCAAGGCCCTCAGGATGCAGACATGGAGTACCTAGACAGAACTTGACCAGCAGTGTCCACTTGCACAGATAGAGACCCTCCTCGCCACCACAGTTCTAGGTTCATCATGAGGGTATCCACCACATCATCTAGCTTTGAGAAGACATTGGGTCTTTCTCCATGAGATACAAGCTAGGTATTATTATGAGTGTCATTTCAATATTTGAGGCATTTGAGTTTGTTGCATTTAAAATTGCTTTTGATTATATAACATTTTCTTGGACATTATGCTCTTTTCCTTGTTTCACCTTGGTGGTTAACATGGTGCCCTAGTAAGTGGGTCACACTTGGGGATAGGTTTGCTACTAGGGGGTCCTATTGACGATTAATTATGCCACTCCCAACCATACTTGTCACTTTCCACACTTCATCCCCTCATCTCCTTACCTTTTGGGATTTTCGGGTGTACTGACCCAAGAAGGGATTGTCCCTCATTTCATGGGAAAAAAGGGATGAAGGCCCAGAGGATTGTATCTAGAAAAATATAAAATCCAATCATGAACCTTCTAGATGCTCGCCCAGGGATCCCGAGGACAATGAAATGTCTCTCATAAGAAACTAATGGGACCCGTGAAAAATAACTAATACAAAATGCCAACCAAAGTGGAGCATGTGTGGGCACTGTTTTTCATGCTTATGTAGAAGCTCCACACATTGTTTTCAATTTGGGGAACCATGATGTGACTAGGGTAGAGTCAAGGTGGGAACTATTTTTCATGCTTAGGTAGAATCCCCACCTCGGCTTCAACCTAGAAACATCTTAAAAGAACAAAAGGCAATAACTGGGCTTGGAAAAAGGTTCCATTGAAAATAAAGGTGCAAAACACCCTATACAAAGGCACCCATAAATGAGATACTATGATCCCTTGTATGTCATGAACCCCATGCCCAACAGTCTTTCCCCCATCCATGTTACTTTTTCCACTTGTCTTATATAGGGGTCCACTTTTTAAACACTCCTTAACTCGAGGTATGATTCACCCAATAGGTTGCTTTGTCAACCCTCCCATACCCAAACTTGGAACATTACATAGGATCTTTTCTCACTTGCTTATTTTCATGAGGTGGTTTTGGATGCACATGCTTAGATGGCTCTTTTATTGAATTGATTTACTCATCATGATGCATTTGACTTGAGATCCTTGGAGGACATATTCATTTTCTTTGGAGGACCTTGCTTGGTGGGAAAATTTGGAAGAACAAGCCTAGCTTGGGCTTCCTTGGGGCTTGAAGCCCATAGATTGGATGCCATGGCCCGCACACCGAGTGATGATAATAGCCTTTGGAGGATTGAGAGATGCCTTGGAGGACTTCACCCATGCCCTTACTAGCCCAACGTTTTTCCTTTGGAGGCAAAAACGTCACACTTGGAGGGCTTGACGTTATGCATGGGTTATGGTTTTGGTGGTGATGAGGACACATGGCATGATTTTGAGGAGAAATTCCTTGGATCATGGAGGAGAGACTTGGCATGAAGACACATGGTCTTTGGAGGCCTATCCCATTCATCCTCAACCCAACGATTTGCTTCAAAGTGCCAAAATGTTTCCCTAGGAGGGTGACGTCTTACTTTTAGGGTTTATTTCATGTGCAAATTATGAATTAAATATTATTATTATGTAAAAGGGGAAAAGTAAAGGAAAGTTTTACTCCTTAATTTGTGGTTTACCCTTGTATGTGGAAAAATTATGTTTAGGAGGTTGATATAAATAGAGATAAACCTCATTTCATTTTCACCATAACATTTTCACTTGGAGAATCATCCTTGGTTGAAATTTGCACCCTCTTGGGGAAATTCTCTTTATATATCTTGGTTATACTCTCTTGTGATGGTTTGTCTTATGCTATTGGATGGATAAGTAATGTGCTATCTCTGTTGGAGTGCATTTCTTGTTTTTATGGTGGATATTGCTTGGTTAAAGGAGTTTATCTTCTTTATGCTTGGACTAGGTAAGGAATCTATCTTGTTGTTTCTTTTCTTGGTTACAAGTCTAATTTTATAAGATTCCTGGGGAATATAAGTGCATATAACACCACTAAGGCCATAATTTTTCTTGAAATAATTTGTTGCATAAAGGAATACTAGGAGGAGTAAAAGGGTTTACACCCTCCTAGGGTTTTCCTAGTTAGTTCAACTTGCCTTGGGAAGTAAAAAGGCTTACACCCCCAAGCAGGTAGCTCAACTAACTCATTAATTTTAATGGCTCTATAGCCCAATAGATAAAGGTACTAGTCTCTTTCATTGGAGAAATAAAATCATTGCATTGGGATACGTTCAAATACGAGATATTGAAATTGTTTGAATTGGAATATTTTGTGCATGCTTAAGGCTAACCAAGGCCATTACGACATCTTGGTTCTATAAGTATTTTTTTTCTGCTGTAATAACCCTAACGCTAAATCCATTAGGGCTGTAGAAAATAATCTTCTAAAATTTAAAATAACTCTCATTCTAACCATTGAAATTCGCTACAAAGCTGCCACTTTGTTCTGGTGGTTGTTGGCATTCTTTTGGGTGGTTTACTTGTGGTTTTTCATGGTTATATTTATTGGTTGTAACACTTGTTTGCTACAGCCGTAAGGCTGCAATAATGACTCTGTAATATTGGTTTACATCAACCTTTATTAAGTCATTAAATTATTGTGCTATCATTCTTGAGATATACTAGTCATTGCTAGATAGTCTCTTGCTTTATTACTTGGACTTCTGTTGGCTCATTAACATATTTTTGCTATCAATTTATTGCTTATATATCATTTTATATTGATTCTAACAAGGACAACAAGATTCACTTGCTTGTCCGTAATATATTTGGTCTTGTATTGTTGCCTTTCTTTGTGTCTCAGGCAGGTACAATTACCTTTAGTTGGTGCACAATCCTTTGGAAACCCTCTCCTATCACATTTCCACCTCTACAATCCATATTTACCTTCTTAACTTGACCTCTAGGGGCTACATTCATTCATTCTCCCACTTTCCATCTCCATCCCCTAAGGGTCACCGAGATCCCCCCCTTGAGGTAATCAATTCACTTCTAAAGTGGCGGGAATACCTATCTAAGGTGACAATGGGTAGGTATTCTCCTAGTTGTCGACATCTTGTGGTCTGGGTCGATATTTTCCCAATCTACAGTTTGCGCAATAATATGAACCATGTAGGAAAGGTTTTGATATCTTCTATGTATCTCACTCAAACTTGAAACCTGCTGTGTGAATATTCCCATTACTTCCTTATAGAATCCTTCATCATTTTCTAAATATTTCTAGAGATACTCCTTAAAGTGAAAAACCCATGTTGAGAAAGTAGCTAAGCTCTGTGCTAATTCCCAAATTTCAAGGATTAATTCTATTCTGTTCATGATACTATCTCCAATATATTTCCTTACAGCCATTAGTAAGTTAGATGAAACCCTTAATCTGGAACTGGTCTCTGGGACATCTTCAATACTAAGTATTGGTTGTAATGCAGTGATATGCTCGACAAAAAAAAGTTTTGGAATTAGAGATTTCTCTAATTCCTTTATTCTCTCTTAAAAAAAAAATTATTTTTTTATGTCAAAATGGACTCTTTCAATGTTTCTCAGGTTGTATCATGAAATTGCACGATTTTTTAGGGTGGAACCCCATAAAGATCGATTTCTGACTTCCATTTCTTTGCAATTTTTTTATTTTTCATGTTTACTTTTTCTATTAACAATTTTTTAGAAGTTTTGTGATAGGTTGCGTGGTGTAACGTAACAAATTCCTCTTCAAATATTTTTGGCTCTTGGGAAGCCAATTCTTCGGCAATCACCCTGGTTTCCATCAACCTGTGCTCCAACCAGTTGGGTTCCTCTGTTAAATAATCTACTTCCATGGATTTAGGACTTTCTTCAATTCCAGGTAAGATTTGTCCCCCCTTTTGAGTTTCTCTTTTTTTTTAATGGAAGTATGAACAATATGATATTTTTCCATTTTTTTCTTAGCAGGGTCCTTATCTCCACCATTGTCTGAATTTCCAGTGGATGTCCTTTTTTTTTCTTTACCACTACTTCGAGGTTTAGTCTTTGCTTAAATACTTATCTAGGATACATTTGATGAATTGGGGTTTTTATTGGTTGTCTCTCTGCCCCTCCTCCTGTAGCATTCATTAGTGCTTTCCAATTCTTCAAAATGTGGGCCATCTAACTACCAAAGGTTTTGAAATCCATTCAGAGTGTCTGATTGGAAACATTATGCCAACTTTTTTCAATTTTTCCAACTCCATCTTTACTAAGGGCTTCAATTTGGGATTTATCATTCTTAATTTTTTCTTAAAATGTTTTGATCCTTCTTTGAGTGGTATAGCATGTTGGAAGATAGATTGGTCATATTCTTTAAATCATCATAACTCTGAGCAAAAATGTCATGAAATTCTATGAACATAAGAGTGTATTGCTCTATTTCTTCAGCGGTGCAACTAGTACCAAGATTTATGTATTTTAGAGAATTAGGTGCACTGATATTGATTTTTTGTATTGATATTGATTTTATGTGTCTCTTGAATCTATTTAATATAGGGTTCCTCTTTTGGATCCAAGGTCTTTGTTTGATCATCTCTTGTAAAGAGAGATTTGATACTAACAATTCTTTGGATGGAATACAACACTTTGATCATGAAATTCCTTCTGACAATTTTGGCTTTCTTCTGGATCATCATACAATGTTGAGTCATGGTATGTAAGGAAGCTTGAAATGTGCTCATCATTTTCAAAAACTTGTCAATGCTCTTGATAATCGGGCATTGAAGGTCGAAAATTTGTTTTGACATGAAAAGTATTTTGAATTTGAGAATCATCTGCATTGAAAAGGGATGCAACTACTGCCAATGAATAATTTTTTTAATTCTTTCTGGAGGAACAAGAGAAATATTGAAAGAATTAAAAGAGGACCTATAATTTCCCACACTCTCCTTGCATAATATTTCAATCTTTCCTTTTTTATTCTATATCTTTTTTCGATGTGGTTGATAATCAGTTATGAATCACCAGTCACCACTAGATCATTTAATTACATTTGAAGTGTCGGTGTCAATGCTTTATACTCTACTTAATTTTTTATACAAGGGAAATCAAATCTGATTGCATGTGGGTAAAGGAAAGATTGGGGAGTTTTGAAAACAATACCAGCTCCAGTTCCATACTTAAAGAAAGCAACAACAAATTACATTTTCCAGAAACCTTGGAAATAACTTTCTTCATTTTTCTTAGGTGAATTTAGTTGTTTTGTGTTGAAAACAACATAATTCTTGATTCCAGCATCTAAACAAATTTTCATCATTTTAATTTCCTTTTTCTTAAATGATATTGGATTTCTATGTTCTCGAGGAACTATGATCATTGTTCCATCTTTATTTGGAAGCATCGTACAACTTCCATCATTCATTATATATCCTCCAATCAACGAGCACCATTCTCTTCCCAAGACAACATTGTATATTTTAGGGAGATCAACTACTATGATAGTAAATATTGTTGTAATGTAAGGTGTTGCACTTATCCATGTGCAGAAATATTTGATTTCACCATAAGCTGAAACTTTTGAGTCTATGGCATATATACTTTCACCAATTGCATAGAATTTTGTACACTCTATTCCAAGAGCTTCCATTACTGATAATGGTAACATATTGTTAGTGTCCCCACTATCCTCCAAACAATTATGTAGTGTAAAATCATGATTCTTTAAGGATATATAAAATGGTGGAACCTTGCCTCTTTGTCTCAATGATGTGATATTTTGTTGTTGTCTTGTGTTCATCATAATTGCCTCTATTCTTGAATCCGTATCATCCAATATCTTCAAAATATCATCCCATAAATGGTAAGTTAATATGAATCTTAGTTAACTATCAACCATATTATAATTCATTTGCAATGAAGTCTTCACTTGATTAACAACTAGTTGTTATTTTGCTCGCTCTAGAATGTTGGCTTTCACTTTTAATTTTTCTGGTTGTTCCCTTGTCTTGAATTTATTTTCTTGAGTTCTGGTCTGAACAACATTGTCTTGTGAATATTATAAATATTCTTGTTCATAAAAAAATATGAAAATTTGACGAACCTTCCTCCATTTAGATTGATATTTAAGACTTCATATTGATCAATGATTGTTTCTTGCTCAAAGGGCTCAAAATTTTCTTCTTCTATAATCTCTTCTAGCACAACATCATTTGGATTTGGAACTCTGAGTGCTCTTAGTATGTGATCTTCAATTATTTTCTCTCTATCATTTCTTCCTTTTTGATCAGGTAATGGAGCTCTCATATTTTTAATTGGCGGGTCTCACTCCTCTTGAGTTGAGTTATGTCGTTATGCATTTTTCTAATATTCCCGCTCATCTAAAAAATTTCTATCTTTTGTCTAGTTTCTTGAGTAGCTCCAGGATCATTTTGTTGGAATTACTAAGACAACTGAGCGGGGGGCGGGGGGGGGGGCGGGGGGGAATCACTTGTTACTGTGCTTAAACAATTTTATGCCTATTAAAATATTATTAACCTTCTCCAAGTGATTATTAAGATTATGCAAGACATGAGCAACCGAAATAACAAACATCAATCACACATATGATATACACAGAGACAGATATTTCATGAGGAAACCCATAAAGGGAGAAAAACTCTTCTTCTTCGAATGATAGATAGTCTTTTAAGTTCTGTACATAATATTTCTTTGAGCACCAACTCAAAATCAGGCTACAACCTCTTTTTTAACAAGCTGCAACTTGCTGAGAGCACCAACTCTCTCGTTTATCTAGCACCCACTAGAAGGAAGCACCAGCTCCCTGGGTGTTCCAACACCAACTGGATGGAGGAACCAACTTCCAGTCACACAGGCACCAACCTGTATAACAAAGAACAATGGTTCTCCCTTGCACCACCCTCCCACCTTGGTTTTTCTGGATGGAACCAGATGGAAGCTACAACTCCCTGTGTTCAAGCACCCACTTGAAACTTTGAGGACAACAGTCCTCCCTAGCACCACCCTACCACCCTGAAATATAAATCTTTTCTTTTTGAAAGTTATTACAGTGATACAATATTTATCAATGGCTTACCAGTCTCATCACTGTTCTGCTACACTGCTCTGCTATGATGTATCAGTGTCTTGAGGCTGCTCGCATATTCTTGCGCACACCCTGTTTAACTTCTCGTTAGACTTTCATGATCTGTGCCCCCTCTTCATTCTTTTCACTGCATCTATAATATTTCCTTCAGATCATGCACTTCATCACATGCTACACCCATGCATCTCACATGAAAAAACATACCAACTTCCTGTTCAACATTAGTTTCTCATGCCAAGTGCTCTATGTGATCATCATTCCAACTCTTCGTCTTCTCTGGCAGTTATGCTGTAACTGTTCATCATCAGTTCTCGTTGTCCAAAGATTCTTTGGCTTCTCTAGCAGTTATCCTGAGGTTCTTTGGCTTCTCTGTCAGTCACAATTCTTCGTCTTCTCTAGCAGTTACAGTCAGTCATTTTTTTTGGCTTCTTTGGCTTCTAATCCCTTTCATTCACATGACCACCGGTGGTGACCATACACCTATTCAAAAGGAGCTTCGCGATCTTGGTCTAGTGAGCACTAGCTCCCCCTTTTTTTTTTATACGACCTTGGGCTATGAACTTCACGTGACCACACGATTGAGTGCGCATCCATAGGCGGTTTGAGGGAAACCCGCTTTTCGCCCCGCAATTCACTATAGAGCTCCACATATGCCTTTGGTGATATCATGGTTTTGATTGCGGCCCACTCAGAAAAAATTAAGATCTGATCTTGTTCTGATCCCGCAATCCGACGAGACTGTCAATCTCATGATCTTGACAGTGCTCCTGAACAGACGGTTCAGATTTGATCTTTCACGATCTGTGGATCAGATCCAACCTCCCTAAATCAACGACTGTGATTTATTTCGTGATCCGGGCTTTGGGAGTTTCAAATCTCAAACCCTTCTTTCTTCTGTATGACAATCTTTCGAAGTTGATGATTCCCGGACATCTGTCCTTCTCAATCAACGTCTCTACCTCCACTACAAAATTTTGACCTTTCAACCAGATCAACGGTTCAGCGTCCCCTTTCTCGATCAACGACCGAGATATCCTTCGGGTCTCCGGACTTCTGAAATCTCAAATCTCAAACTTACGATCTGGATCAGACGACCTAGATTCACTTCGGACGATCCAACTCTTGAGGTCTTCTTCAGACGATCTGATGACTGAGATTTACTTTGGACAATCTGACGATCGAGAATGTATTTCGACTCTCTGGCTCTCCAGACTTTGGAGATTTCAAATCTCAAACTAACGCTTTGGATTAGATGACATAGATGCACTTCGGATGATCCAACGCTTGAGGTATTCTTTGGACGATCTGACGACTAAGATTTACTTTAGATGATCCGACGATCGAGAATGTATTTCATCTCTCCAGCTCTCCGGACTTCAGAGATTTCAAATCTCAAACTGAAACTCTCGAAGTGATTTCTCCGGAGCTTAACCTCCTCACATCTTTAGACCTGAACTTAATGTTGTTTTCTGATCAGGATCTTATATAGACGACTCGATTTGTATGCGATGCAACTTTTCCTTGGTTTAGATCCAACGGATCTCCAACATTGATTATACTATCCTTCCACTTTAGAAAGATCTGAGGATTGACGGAAATTCACATAGTTAAGATCTCATATCTTTTACCGCGCTTATCCTATGCTACCACTTAATTTGATTCGATGAATGACAGGTATTCAGATAATTGAATTCTCAACCGTTTGGCCCTGCTTATCCTATCCTTCCCCTTAAATTGATCCAACGGTCGTGAATAATCTCGAAGTAGATCCACGATCAAGGATGACTGTAGAACAACAACTTGTGAGTGATTTAATTCGTCACCCAAGCTCCGCAATTTGAAGTTGTGTGTTTGTTGGTGAGTCAACCACAATAGTCGATATTTGAAGCTATAAGATCTGATGTTCTTGAATAATTGCGGGATTGGAAATAGAATGGCATTTAAGTCTCCTTTCAATCTCTGCAATCTATTCTTGTCATTGACCTGGAAGTTGTGCATCCAACAGTCACGAATTAATCCGACTTAATCTGATCGTTTGTTAGATCAACCACAATTGTTGATATTTGGGTTTATGAGATCTGA
>JASDQU010103520.1:99172-110588 GCA_032191745.1 Picea mariana | reverse complement strand
AGAGATCGAAGAGGAATTACTACAGGCACAGACTGCTAATCTAAACTTTTTATTGACAGATTTGGCAATCCATGTTGACAATTCTTGAATGTTTTCCTTTCCTACTTATAATTTTTCTAGTTTATCCAATCTTTGGGGATCCTTAGAGATATCAAAGAGGAATTACTAGCTATTTGTAATTTTTTTCAGTTTGAGGAGTTTGAGAAATTACTAGCTATTTGTAATTTTTTTCAGTTTGAGGAATTACTAGCTATTTGTAATTTTTTTCAGTTTATACAATCTTTGGGGATCCTTAGAAAGATCAAAGAGGAATTACTTGCTATTTGTAATTTTTTTCAGTTTATCCAATCTTTGGGGATCCTTAGAGAGATCAAAGAGAAATTATCTCTCTAAGAGGAATTACTAGAGGCAGAGAGTGCTATAATCTAAACTTTTTATTGACAGATTTGATAATCCATGTTGACTCTCGAATGTTTTCCTTCCTATTTGTAATTTTATTCAGTTTATCCAATCTTTAGGGAACGTCTAGAACAAGCCTTAGAGACCAATTTAGGGAACGTCTAGAACAAGCCTTAGAGACCAAAGAGGAATTTAGGGAGTGTGCTAATCTAAACTCTTTATTGAGAGATTTGGTAATCCATGTTGACTCTTTATTGAGATATTTGGTAATCCATGTTGAGTCTCCCCTTTTTATTGACAGATTTGGCAATTCATATTATTGACTCCTTGAATGACCAATTTAGGGAACGTCTAGAACAAGCCTTAGAGACCAAAGAGGAATTTAGGGAGTGTGCTAATTTAAACTCTTTATTGAGAGATTTGGTAATCCATGTTGACTCTTTATTGAGATATTTGGTAATCCATGTTGAGTCTCCCCTTTTTATTGACAGATTTGGCAATTCATATTATTGACTCCTTGAATGACCAATTTAGGGAACGTCTAGAACAAGCCTTAGAGACCAAAGAGGAATTTAGGGAGTGTGCTAATTTAAACTCTTTATTGAGAGATTTGGTAATCCATGTTGACTCTTTATTGAGATATTTGGTAATCCATGTTGAGTCTCCCCTTTTTATTGACAGATTTGGCAATTCATATTATTGACTCCTTGAATGTTTTCATTTCCTATTTGTATTTTTATTCAGTTTTATCCAATCTTTTGGGGATCCTTAAAGATCAAACAGGAATTACTTAAAGATGTTTTCTTTTCCTATTTGGTATTTTTATTCAGTTTTATCCAACCTTTGGGGATCCTTAAAGATCAAACAGGAATTTTTATTCAGTTTTATCCAATCTTTGGGATCCTTAAAGATCAAACAGGAATTACTTAAAGATCTTCCTTTCCTATTTGTATTTTTATTCAGTTTTATCCAAACAGGAATTACTACAGACACAGAGTGCTAATCTAAACTCTATTGTTTCCTTCCCTATTTGTAACGAGGAAGCGCCTAATATAATAAGGGAAGAGAAACTGATTAACTCGTAGACTCAAAGATATAGCAAAAAACCTGAACAGGAGCAATAAGCACTGGCTCTGGTTGTTAAAAAGCCCACCAATTTGAATTTGGTTCGTAATCCACGCAGTGATTCCAGGTTTACTACACATGTAGTGTTGATCCAATGCATTTCAGATGAACTATTCACCGACCAACAGGGAGCCAAAGCAAAAGGATAAATTGAATTTATTGCAACCGCATGAGGAAGCGCCTTTATAGAATAAGGGAAGAGAAACTGATTAGTTCTTATGCTCAAAGATATAGCAAAAACAGGAGGAGCAATAGCTCTGATTCTTGATGAATCACTTCAGGTAAAAAAATGGATAAAGGATAAAATGGCTCTAGTTCTGGATGAATCGATTCAGGTGAAAAAAGGATAAAGAATAAAATAGCTTGCGAGTTCAAGGGAGAAAAACTTCTCGACTCTCAGAATACCCCAGAATTGATATCAAGTTTAAACATCCACAGATTCTGTTTTGTATTTGGAGCAGGTTCAGAGCATATGGATTTACTCCCAAAGATTCGGGCTCCCAAAGATTCTGCGCGACCGAGCCTTTCCAGCGTCACACATCATTCCCACAGAAATGAATAATAAGCATATTATTCAATCATTAAAAATTACTGTGATGCCTGGGTGTTCAGAGTAACATTTTCGCACCATCAAAACTATTGTTTCGAAAACTGCTTACAATCATTGAAAATTACATAACCCGACATATCTAAATTTATACATGGACGAAATCTCGTGTAAGTAGCCAAAAGCCAAAATTATTGAAAACCAAAAATAATAATTATAGATACCAACAGAACAAACTTGCAGCAGTTTTCATCAACTACGATCTCAGGTACCCAATTTGGGCTTCCAAAGATTTGTTAATTTGAGACCGAGCCTTTCCAGCGTCTTAATACAGATCATTCGCACAAATGAATAATAAACATATTTTTCAAACACTAAAAATTAATTACTGTGATGCCTGGGTGTTCAGATTAACATTTTAGCACCAACAAAACTATTTGTTTCGGAAACTGCATACAATCATTGAAAATTACATAACCCAACCTAACTAAATTTTTACATGGACGCAGACATGGACGAAATCTTGTAAAAGTAGCCAAAAGCCAAAATTATTGAAAAGAGGGCACCAAAAATAATAATTATAGATACCAACAGACAAACTTGTAGCAGTTTTCATCAACTATGATCTCAGGCACCCAATTTTTGGCTCCCAAATATTCTGATACCGAGCCTTTCCAGCTTCTAAATACATCATTAACCCAATCTGGCCTCAAAGGATCAATGCATTTTAATTTCACAGAATAAATTAGCTCACCTTTGTAACATGACCAGTTAAAAGACTATAACTGATAAAAAGGCCTACAGTTCTACAATCTTTTAAGACTTTTCTTCCTTGCATCGAGCTTTTTCTTATCAACGTGCACTTTCGTAGAAGCCAGATCCTTCTTCTTATGAACTGCTGATGCACCAACTCCTATAGCTTCTGTTGAAGCAACATTTATGCTTGGATCTTGAATATTATTTTCTTTATTTGTTGTGCATGGTACAAGGGGGCTAGGAGAGGTAACAAGGGCATTTTTGGGGCCTTCATTTAAAGCAGTAGACTCTGAAATAGCCACTTTACTCTTTAATTTGGGCTTCAAAGCGTGAATGCTTGTATAGAGCCTGCAAAAGAAACCCAATTCAATATTATTGTTTGTAAACACATCTTACCTCTTGGGAAGAAAGATTTCACTAGAAGAGAAATAAATCAGGTCCTAATTAACCAGACACAAAAGTTCATTTGCATTTTTTATACTCTTTTCAGAAGAGTTGACTAGATCCACAACATGTCTCCACAGTTCACAGACTACTAAATGGTCCAAGAAAATTATACTACTGGCATAAGAATATCCACGTAGGCAATTACCAAAGGCATATGTGCAGATGCAGGTGCAGGTGTGTGGATATCGACCCATTCAGAACACCGACACTGTTTTTTCACCAGGACCATAAAAAATAGATAAAGGACATAGACATAAAGCACAATTTGTCATGTCAATTGGGTTTAGCTTGGGTGATTGGGAGGAATGTTGTTATCCTTCCCACCCGGGTTGAATTCCCACAAGTGACATGTTGAGCTCTTAAAAGATCATATTATTGTAATGGCTTTGAGCCTTGTTGTTGACTGGCCTTGTGCCCTGAAGATTCTAGGGTTTACCCTGCGTACCATCCTTGAAATGGGGGGAAGTACTCGGGTTTTCCCCAGGCTTTGTAACCTGGATTATAAAATTATAAATCCACTGGGGAGTAGCCAGGGCTGAGAGAATTAACATACAAAATTTATATCGGGCCAGCCAAAACTTAGAAATGAGATTTCAAGATCAATACTCATTTCTTCTAACAGGGGTATGTTCCATGTTTCAGTACTCATTTCACCAGACCCCAAATCACTTTGTTTGGATTTAATATCTTCCTACTCTTTTCTCAAAGGATGGAGAGAAACTTTAGGGTAAACCATAAATATCCCAAAATTATATGAAAGAAAATTAAATAATGTCCAGATGTAGATGACTCTTACAAATATATTTTATAACCATGTGTTTTTAAAAAATTGTAAAGATTGATCCTAGCACTGAAAAAGAGAGATGCATTCATTATCATACCTGGCATGCTTTGCATATGCTTCATAATCTTCCATGAGCATCTTCCCAGCCTGTTCATTCAAAGCAGACTCCGGGAATGGTTCTACAAGTAGGCATCTTATGACCTACAACAGTAATCAAAACAGAGTAGTTTAGAAAGGGAAAGAAATTACGATTGTTTATGACAAAAATCGTGTTCTCTAGTCCCTGTAACTAAGATCCAAGAATGCATACAGACTGCATAACTGTCCATGCCAGTTTACTGTTGCAGACTTGATACAAAGTGTGTTAACTATGCAACAAATAGCAATGAAAAGTCTTCTGCTAACAGAGTTTCTTCTTCTTCACACGAAAACCAGTCAGTTCTCGTTGTGCACAGATCATGTCAATCTAACATTTTGAATGCATCTTTAAATTTGTTTCTAAAGAAATTACTATTGTTTATGACAAAAATCATGTACTCTGGTCCCTGTAACTAAGATCCTCTTATGCATACAGACTGCACGACTGTCCATGCAGTTTACTGTTGCAGACTACAAAGCGTGTTAACTATGCAACAAATAGCAATGAAAAATGTTCTGCCGACAGTTTCTTCTTCACATGAAAACCAGTCAGTTCTCATTGTGCACAGATCACGTTAATCTAACATTTTGAATACATTTTTTAAATTTGTTTTAAAATCCTTTAACCCTAAATAGTTTATTCCTAAGTTTCTTCATTATCGACTATAGAAAGTTAAAAGTGGCCACTGAAAACTAATCCAAGAGTTGATCAAAATCCATTAAGTTCTGAGTTCATGTGCATCTTCAGTTTTCAAATATCATTTAAAGAATATGCAACAAGCACAATTCCTGTAACTCATGTTGTGTCCAGCCAAATTTAACCCACTACAATGTTGTTTGAATAGCTTATGTGCATCTTCAGTTTCCAGATATCTTTTAAGCAATGTGCAACAAGCACAATTCCTATAACTCATGTTGTAATCCAGATGGCAATTAAAGAACATTTACAACTCAGGTCACAGACAACTTATCATTTCATCAATTGAACGAGTGGAAAAGTCAATACTCAGAAGCAAAAAAGCATGTACTATCAAGGGGATGAACACATACGAGGAGAACATGTCGCAATCCAAGGGTTGGATTCCAATCCTTCTTCAGAGTATTGACACAGATCTCTCCATTGTTTGCAATATTAGGGTGGAAGATTTTTGTCACAAAATACCCTGCAGTCCAAGCTAACTATTAATATTGCAAGACGCACAAGTCTATTTCTCAGTTTTTAGTATTTACAAGTCCTTGTATACTTGACGATTTAGACAAGCAGTAAGCATAAAAACAAAAAAAATGTCCTTCCATAGGCAACAAAACATGTAAAGCAAACATAGTATTCATTTAAGAGAATGTAATATAGAAAAGTTGGAATAAGCATCATTATAAGGATCAACAATTACCTTTGGGAGGAGCGTTTGGAAAATCAGGGGTTAAGACCAATTTCATTCGAAAAACACCACCTTCATATGGAGTGCCAGCTGCAGGAAAAAGCATCAACAAATGTAAATATAGCTCATGTTGCAAAAATCTAGTAATAACCATGCAAATAGTAATGAATTCAGATGCTTTGGTAAATGTGATATGAATAAATGATCTCTTTCTCAAGCATAGAACATCAAAACTATGTTGTATTGTTCTGGATTACTCTTTTAGAATGTACCTGGTCCTTCAATGTCTGCAAATATGGTTGAAAAGTTGTCATCATTCACCACCACTTTTATGCCTCCAGGAGGTGATTCATCGAGACTCTTCAGCTCCTTTGCAATTTCTTTTATCACCCTGGGAGGGAGGTTCTCGTTTTCAGCCTGTCACACATGCACATATATATGTATATACATATGAAGATCCACTTCAAAATGCATAGCATCACAAAAATCTACGCTTGACAGCAACCAATATTAACTGAATGTGAGCAACTCGAAATATAACAGCCTACATGCTATGTGCACCACATTTAAATGCAGCTGCCCAGGATGTTGGGGTTTTACATTTTTGTAAATTGCACACTAATCTGAACTCTGTACCTTTAATCTATGCATGAAGGAAGATGAAAGGAAAAGGGACATTCTTGCAGTGCAGAAGAAACAAAAGTATGCCAAAAATCGATGTATCACCAAAGAAGAAACAGAATCATCACAATAAGCCAATTTAGTTGTAGGCAGACTCCAGTACAGAATCTGCTGTGCTAACAGAAAGCACAGCAGACTCCAGTAAAGATAATTTGCCCACATCCACCAGCTGGGTCAGGCTTTATGCCCCATGCAACTAATAAAATTGCCTGGAATTCAACTTGGAGGAGGAAACCTCCCAATCTTGCAGGTAAGATGTAATATCATAACTCTGGTTAAATGCAGCTGTCCAGGATGGAGCGTTTATAGAATATTGTAAATTGCAGACTAATCTGAACTCTGTACCTTTAATTTATGCATTAGGGAAGATGAAAGGAAAAGGGACTTTCTTGCAGCGAAGAATAAACAAATTTATGCCAAAATCTATGTATAAATAAAGAAGGAACAGAAACATTCACAATATGCCAATTTAGTTGTAGGCAAATGCTAAAAGGAAGGACAACAGGGTTCACTAGAGATAATTGAGTAGCCATAACAAGCTGAAAGGCCCCATCATCCACCAGCTGGATCAGGATTTCTTCCATATGCCACTGATACAATTGCCTGGAATTCAACTTGTAGCAATGGCTGAGAACTTCCACTTGCTAATTTGGTGGAGGGAACCCCCTATCTTGCAGGTAAGATGGAATATCACGATTCCATTAGCCTCGAAGGCTTGAGCATGACAACTTCTTCAGTAAGGAATGTGGAAATAAAAAAGCACGGACAAAATAGTCAAGGAATAAAGATCATTCACCGTGTATTCATCTCTGTCCATATTGACCCATTGTATCAGGCTGCAAAATGTATACAATACTAACATAATTGGCTGTAATCTAACTTGTCATAGTGGTTGACAACCTACTGATCTCAGTAGAAGAAAAGTAAAACCCCTAATCTTGCAGGTAAAATCAAATACAACAATTCTTGTTTAATTTCGAGGTTTCAACATGACAGATTCTTCACTAAGGAATATAGAACCAGGAAGCAGCGAGAAGAACAGACAACAGAATCAAATGCAACTAGATTATAATAAAAGAATTTTCCACCTTGAAAAAGTATGGCATAATTTACTTACCATAGAATCAGAGGCAAAATAGTTTATTACAGCACATATAATGCTTTCCGAAATTTCTGAAAATCCCCAAATTGGTTGTCCACAGCTTTGGTTGTCTTTTTGACAACAACAGAGCTACTTTCCGGGTTGTCTCTGTCTTCAGCTGTCTGTATCAGTATAATGATCAAAAATTATCCAAGACCGTGTCAGCATTCACATGCATGATCTCTTTCCATCGGTTGCTCTTCCAGTCACACTTGATGTTCCACGGAAAGCAATATCTGCAGATTTCAGAATCCATAGCAGAATGTTAAATTTAGAATCCAATCATGAGCTCCCCCCAAAAAATGACAATCAGACAGCCATATAGTTTATTCATTTCTCCTCTGCAGTTAAAACAAAAACCCCAACATCTGTTTTCTTAGCAGAACCATGACTTAAAGCGAACATAATCAAGAAAACCTGAACTACCAGCTTTCTCATAGGGTCAGTTTCAGTGACACAAGGTTACAGGGCTCTGCTTTGTCTATTGAAGGAATGAATCCAAAAAAGTTGAACCCATGTGCACAAGTTAACAAAGTGGAAGCAATGAAGAGTTTGCAAAAGACTTGAGCCTATGACCACCCAGCTGATAAAAGCAGTGATTCACAAGAGTCGAACACATGACCTTATAGAAAACCCCAAGACAGAAACACTTGAAGTTTAAAAGAAAAACAAGAAGAAGTTGTGCATTCTTCTGTTCGTGAGAAATCTAATGAAATATAAGCTGAATTTATACAAGCAAAGGTTGTCTTGCCCAGATTTCACCATGAATGTATGTTAGCATTTGTGCACGTGAATAATCGATAATTCCAGTAGTTTACACACTTAAAAAGCCCAGAAACCAACATAAAGAAAGCAAATTGCATTGCACATATTTACACAGCAATTAAAGATACGACCCCCAAAAGATATCAGGAGCTAATCTCTCCTGCAGAGGCAGCTCCAATAAACCAAATTTCAGACACAGCAGCAATCCAAAAAAGCCCGCATCTACTAAATTGAAAGCTCAGAGCCTCAATCCACGAAATTAACACATTTCCATGACATGAAACCCTAGCCCACATTGAAACCAGGGTCAAAATGACGCAGATAAAGCCGATTCAAAGCGCGGCAGAGGAACCGAACCCCATACCTGAAACCCTCGCGATCTGCAGAACAAGATTCAGCGATCAGGACTCGTCGGATCCGTTTTAGCTTGCGCGATTACTGCTTCCACACTGAGCTCCGCTGACTGTAAAAATCACCAGAAGGGAGCCCCACTGGATACAGAGTGAGATCTTCTAACGCCTTCCGTGGAGGTCAAAATACATTTCAATCCGCATTAAAGACATTTCCAACCACTGTGCATTATTATCCTGTAAATACCGGACCTCAAACAACAATTCATGAGCAATTTAATCGAAGCAACGTCTAAGTAACCCCCACATTTAATGACGTGAAAACAGACGCTCTGCAGTGCCGCTCCCAGCGGACCTCAAAATCATTAAATACAATTAATTAAAGGCCTAAAAGCCCCGCGTGACGTGGAACTTCACGTGAAAAGGCGTGTCGGAAGCGGGCCCCACGGTTCAGTAACCCGGGTTGGGAAAGTAGCCGTTGGGCTTACTACTCGAGGTCGCGACCGGGTTAAAAAGCTAGCCGTTGTGCTCTAAACGCCAGCTGTCTTTAACCGACGTCGGGTTGAGTTAAGCGGTGTCGTGGTCGAGGTAGCCGTTGGCAGCCAGCTAACGCTGTCGTGGCTTCACCGCAGCCGTACGCCACATCGACATTTGTCGGAGCGCAAAAATAATACTTTTTTATTAATTAATTAGTGAGGATAATTGGCAATACTGATTTTGAGAATGTGAGGAGCCCTAAGGACCAATGGGTAAAAGGGTAAAAAGACCCCCCACGGTGCCCCACCTTTGTCCAACCACTCAATCATGAGCCCTTGAATTGACTCATCCCGTCTTTCTTGGTTGGACAGAGAGAGAATGCATTGTCTCTTTCGACACCGACTTGAGATACACTGTGGACTTTAAGGGGCAAACTGTGGCCACTGGAGTATTTTATTAAAAAGTCATCTCTAAAATTATTGCAAAAGGTTGTACCTGCCACCATTGGCTAGATAGAAGATTCTCTTAGCCCATTTTCATCACTTTAAGAGTGTTGGTAAGGAGTATGTATTAGGGGTCTTGGTAAGGAGTATGGATTCTGGTTTGGCAATAAAGTGGTCAAATCAACAAAGCATGGTTGGAGGTCTATTATTGTTATGTTTCACTTTTGTGGTACTTAGTACCTAGATTGGATGTTCTCTAAAACTTGTCTATTAGTACCAATTGTCTTATGTTTAATCTGTGATCTTTAAATCTAGTGCTTGATTATCATTTTACTTAATGGTTCTTTTGCCTAGTTTGGATGTTCTCTAAAACTTGTCTATTAGTAGCAATTGTCTTATGTTTAATCTGTGATCTTTAAATCTAGTGCTTGATTATCATTTTACTTAATGGTTCTTTTGCCACATAGCTATGCATTTTACTGTGGATCCAAAACAAAAGCACTCGTCTTTCAAAGAGAGCCCTGAAAGGATAGGGTACAAGGTTTTGGCCATATCCAAACATTGTAGAATTATGGTTGCCAACTAGTGGTTCTCTTTTCTTGAAAGGGAAAACTATGTACTTTGTATGTAGATGAGGATATTATGAGTTTTTATTCAAACTAAAAGAGGATGGACATTTCATTTTCATAGGTGGGCCATACTTTTATGGTGCCCCAATGAATGTATTTGAATTGTTTGTTTCCATGTTTCAATCTAGAGGAGGAAATTCCTCCTTTAGTGCTAGTGTGGGTAAGGCTTCTCATCTTCTCATGATTCTTTAAGATAATCTAACCCTTTAGGCCATATGAAATATTCTTAATAAATATGTTGATAAGGATGAGCCCAAGGAAAATTAGTATACTTAGGGTAGGATATGTGTGGAGGTTGGCTCATAAAAGGTATTTTAAAAGCAATCCAACTCAATCTAGAGTAATGGGCTTAAGTTTCAAAATTTGATTATAAATAACTAATCTTCAATTGCAATAAACATCATTAATAATGATCATTCTGTGAAGGACTATAAGAAGGAACAAACTCAACTAGTAGAATAGGATAAATGGGAGGAGTAAAGAGTCATGCAATGTAGAATTAATAAGGAAAGTGTAGCAAGTGAACAAAGTCACCCTAGACTGCACACAATGTGATAGAAGTGGGGAACCTCCCTTTAGGGTTGTAGGGTTTAATCGTTCAAGGTATGAGAGGACTAAGCTTTATGAGATGCCCTAAGATGAGACAACAAGTATGCGAGGTTGGAGCCAACATAACCACAAGAGATACCTATTGAGGTGCTAGAGAAGACAAATGCAAGCAATGCTAGATCCTAGGAGGAGATTGAGGAAGTTAGTGTTAGAAAAATAGGTGTGCTCATTTCACTGTAGACAATATAGAAATATTGTCACCCAATCATAAGCACAAAGGCCACCCCCAAGCACCTTAACCTTGACAAAGAGAATAATTCTGGAAGCAATCCAATAGCCAACCAAGGTAGCGCACCAAGCAAGAATAACCAAAAACCAAGCAGAAAGTCCAAACTATAACCAAGAGAAAGTCCAAGCCAAAACCAAAATGTCAGTTGTAGCTACAATTCCTCTCCAAACTTGCGAACCACTGGTCTTATGCAGTTGTGAGAGTGAGAATGAAAAATGAGCTCTAGCACCCTCTATTTATACTACTCTATCTCACTTGGCTAGGCCGAATTCTCTTTCAGGAGGCTAATAACTCAATATTAAACATTCTCTTGAGTCGATTTGTCTACTAGGGTTATTATCCAATGTTTTAAGGTTTCTCTTGCTTCTCGGAATATTTTAGTCTAGTCAAAGGTTACATGTGGAGGTTAATACCTCCTGCAACTACCATAATATCAACACTCCCTCCTAGCTAGGGAGGTATTAAAGGAAATGGTCTTGAGCACAAACAGACCATTCAACTGGTAGCATCATCATAA
>JASDQU010103520.1:48263-61034 GCA_032191745.1 Picea mariana | reverse complement strand
TTGGTTAATCCTCAATGGGGATTTAACCTAATAATAAAAATAATAATAATGACATGATTAATCCACAATGGGGATTTAATCCAATAACAAAATAATAAGAATGCCCTTCGCAGTTACATTATTTCAACATAGGATACCTGTTAAAGCTAACAATTAATAACAAATCAAGAGAAATTAGAGTTAATAATGCATGACTATATTAATATCCAAGAAATAATGAAATACTAACTGATAACTTATTAAACATGCAGAGAAAAAGAGAAATTGCAACAGGGTTCTTGAGCCCTCTTGACCCAAGAAGCACAAGGAACCTTAGAAGAACTCTAATAAGTTGTGAACAAGACCATTTTTTTTTCATCAAAATCAACAGTACATCAAGAGAAAAATATGTCTCCAACAAGAAGTTTTCTTAACAAAATCTCAATACAATATTAGAAATATGTGTTTTCTTCCTAAGCTAGAGGCCTATTTATATCCTTGAAAGCTCTACCCCTTCACTTGAATTGGGGAGGGAAGAGAGGAATAGGAGATCTTTGTCTATCTCATCTGATTCTCAAACTGCTTCTTACAAGGAGTGGTCATGAGTGAACTGAGAGCGCCCTAGATGTAGGTGGGGGACAAGGTCCCTTGATTCTTGGATGGAAACACTCTTAGGGAAACATAATCCGTTGATTCTAGGAATCCTCCTCTTAAGGGGTTCGACCTGTTTGATGCTACACACTCATTTTCATAAACATTAGATAAAAAAAGGTATGATATACACAAAATTCCACCTCAAAATGTATTCACTAAGAAACATGCAAAAACATTCATGACTTACTATTAAATATTGTCAAAAAACAAATATTTAGTCATATCATGGTGGAAAAAAGTGCCTATGATGAGCCTTTGAGATATGAAATAATTAGGCTCATCACCCCCTGAATGAGACTTTGCACACCCTTGTGCAACAAAACTTTGTTCCTATGTTCTTACTGTTGTTGTTGTTTTCCACTAGGTTCCCTTCCACGACTAGGTTGATGTTCTATTTCTTGATGTTGTTTCCCAACATTTTGCTTATACTATCTACTAATAGGTTATTCACTATATTCCTGCCTCATGTCCCATGCCACATATCTTGTGATGCACTGTTGCTCATGATACTCTTTGTTTTTCACTATCTTGGCCCACTCTTCTTCCTTTTCTTTGTTGAGGTCAGCCACTGGTGCTACATGAAGGAGGAGTGGGGGATTCATCGTTAGTCCAATCCAATTTGTTCTCATCTTCCTTAGTGTCTCTTTATACTAGGGTGTTCTTAAGAGGGAAAGATGTAGGCATTTGGGAGAATGAGGTTCTATAATTTGCAAGTTGTAGGGCAAGGAGTGCCACCTTTTGTGACAGGGTTCTGCTGCCCCTTCTTCGAAAAGTCTCAATGAATCATCTAGATGGGCCATTACCTCCCTCTATTTGGCTACTCACACTAGGGCTATGTCTTTATCTAAGGATAGGTTGTGATGGATTGTTATTACACATCCCAGTCTAACTGCTTTAGCTTTGATCCATAAAGGGGTCTAAAATTCTTCTTCTTTATACTTCTTTAATTCTTCGTACCTCATCTCCTTATGCCTTAGCAATGAAGCAAAGACCATCATTTGGACATCCCCTACATATGGATTTGGGTTCCATTTGTATAGGTGTGGAAGGTTGATGTTGTGTAAATAAAACTCACACATCCTGGCCCTTTCCTCCTTGTTTTAGCCTTGGTATGCATCCAAGATGTCCTTGGGGGTGTCAAGGTTGAACTTTACTAGTTGAGCCAAATGTTCAATATGATTTTTGTGACATTTCTCCTTCAGGAACAATGTATACATTCTAGAAGGTTGTCTGCACTCTAACATTTCCATGGACACCTTAGCTATGTTTTTTATTACAGCTCCCCATGACCTATATATGTTCATTCCTATCAACCAACTCTCTTTTTGCCTTATCCTATTGTTGATTTATCTTTTGGTTTTCCACTTTCAAGTTCTGGTTGTACTCAATTTTCTACATTGTCATGATTTGAAATTTTTCTTGCATATGTTGGAGTTGCTTCTCCAATTCTTGAGAGGTTTCTTGAGGGATCTCTTCTTTCTATTTTTCCTTGTTGTCCTCTTCTATCCTCCTCCACTTGATAAAATCAACCTTGGCCTTCTCTAATTCCAACAAGGTGGCATAGAGAAGTTTCTCCACATGAGTCTTTGTTTTGGAGGTTCCTTCAATGGGAAGTGGTTTCTCTTTTGTGGATGCTTCCTCCCCTTGGGATGCCTTCCGTTTGGATTATTTTGATCCCTCTGGACTAAAGGAATCTTTTACTTCTTCCACTTGGGCTATAATGGTGAGTGGTGTAACTAGTTTTGGGATGCTCTTCTTTTGACTCCTTTTAATCCCGTTGGACCTTCGTCTTCTAGGATAAACCCCTTCAACACTTGTGATTTTTAAGGGTTTGACAGAGGGGTTCCTTAGTGTTGTTAAAGTATCAACCACCTCTTTGTTTTCTTCATATACCCTCTGCTTCATCTTCTTATTCTTCTTCTTCTTCTGTTATTTTGAGGGTTTGGGTCTGGTTATCTTCTTTGGTTTATCACCCTTCTTCTTTTCTTCTTCACTCATCTCTGCCCGTGCTTCTAAAAATTCTTGTTGATCCATATCCACAAAGTCTTCCCATAAAATTACGTGTCTTAGAATTCTTAGGGAATTTGGCACTATCAGTTTGATAATCCCATGGTGTGACAATAATTATCATTTCCCCCTTTTCACCTTTGTGCTCATTTATTTCAATGATTGCAAGAGAAAGTAAGGTAGGATCAAGCTCTTGTCTGGTTCTTGATTGGTGAAATGTCTGAGTTGAGCCAGATATACTATTATACCATAGCCAGAGCTAGCAGCAGAGGCTAGAGCATCATATGATCCATCAGTGGCAGAGCCAGATGCAGTAGTTCCTATGGTTGACCCTGAACCAGTAGTTCCAACAACAATAGACCTGAAGTGATAGGCATCTACAACACTCATTCTTCCTTCACATGTGACATACTTAATTATGTGGTAGGCCACTTCTGGCCAAGTATGGGGAAGACTTTCTCTCTTAATTCCATTCTTGTCTTCATGAAGTTTTCCATTTGGATGAAATAATGTCTTTTTGGCATTGATGGCCTCCTGTCTCTCCTCTTTGTCCCAAGGGAGACCCATGGGAAAGCTAGACACTTTTCTAATGGATGCTTCATTAACCTTGATTATCAACCCTCTTACTGTTGACACATACTCCTGTTCCTAGATATTTTGAAAATTTAATGAAAACACCATGGCAAATTCATCATCATACCTCCTAATCCTTTCAAAGTACCCCACCCAGTTACTTCTATGGAAAATTTCCAAAATTTCCGGGTTTCATAGATCCTATAAGGTTCAGTTGGTTCTCTTTTGTTAAATCCTTCTCCCATGGTTACTCATTGGTGTTTATGAGTTATATGCACAAGGGTTGTTCAAGGGGAGAAGAATTTAAAAACAAAAATCTGGTTGCTTTTCCTGTAGGAGACAATGTATAGGGAAAATAAAAAGTCAAGGCTTGTGCCTCAGGAAGTTTTTCAAGTCAGAGATTTGCAGCAAAAATATATTGGAAAAATGAGGGGTTTTTTTCAAGGTATCAAGCAATATCAAAAGCGAGATGGTTTTTTTTCACAGGCTTTCTTACAAGAACTGTGCAAACATGTTTCTACAGGAAGTGTGTAGATTGGTTTCTACAGGAACTGTGTAGACTTGTTTTTACATGAATGCATGCCCTTCCTAATAAAATCCATGCAAACCTTAACAAGGTGATTTTTGACCATATGATTTTAAAACAAAGAGAATCTAATAGTAGTTGAGGCAATGTATAACAACAAAGAGGAATTTTTGACAAGGGTTTCAATGGCTAGCTTCCTGTAGAGACCCTGTTCCGTGGAGCGATTTCTTACTTCTGGTTCAGTTATTTTCTTATCTCTCCTACCTTATAAATCATTTCCCGATCTCCCTTCACTACTAGAGAGTCTCGTTTGCTTGGAAACAATTCAAAATCACCCACTTAATTTCAACAATTTGAAATGGTTCTCAAATTACCCACTTACTTTCACTTATGCCCGAAATTTAGGTTTGAATTGATGTCTTGTCCCAACTGTCAACATGATAGTTGAGGTACTCATAAATTTGTGTTAGCGTTTTTGAAATAATCCTCCACTTAATTCACTTAACTTGATGCATTAATCACTCTTTCCCACGAATTATGGCCTCCCCCCTTGATGTGACAACTGAGAATGTTCTTCTTCTCATCACCATGATATACTTTATATATTTTAACCATATTAAATATGCATGCATATATTTTTGTATGAAGCTAAATGATTGTGTAAGAGAGAGGATTAAATGTGATACCTTTTTTACCTTTACATTTATATGTGTTTGATATATTTGTATATGCAGGTCACTGGAGTGGCATGACATGATTAAAATTGTTGTGTGTTGGATGTGGAATTATTGCTTGTTTCCTTGCTTGTGGACTCTATGCTGGAGAATTTTCCTCAATACTTGAGTTTCTTTATATTGCCTGGAGCTTCTCGGTGCAAAAACTTTGTTATTGTGGATGTAATAGGTTCTACAAGATATATAAGATCTTGTAGAACTGTCTTTATGCTTGCTGTAATGATTTCTATAGGATACATGGATCATGTAGAAATGTTTTTATGTTGTCCTGAGGCTTGTATTTGTTGATGCCAATATTGGTGATGATGATAACAATGTTGCAGATTGTAGAAATGTTATTGCTGATGCTGTTGATGATTTTGTTCATTGAAAATATATCTTTTATTTGTGAAAAATGATCCTATAGGAACGTGTAGAGTGATCATGTAGTTCATTTTTCTTGAGACAAAGGGTTAAAAAATGAAAATTTGGAAAATGTGAAGTGCTTTAAATGAATGGAAAATGGAAATTAAAAGGTATTTATGAATGATAATATGGAAAGTGTGATGTATGGAAAATGGTGAGTAAAAGTGCATAAAACTTTGAGAAATGCTTACTGCCTTTTTTATTTGTTTGTTGTTAACTTCTTGCTGGTTTCTAATTTTTTTCTTCTTGTGCAAATGATTGCTAAAATGGAGTCCCTTAGTACCTGCAAAACAAAAACATTATTATTCTAATTCATTTCCTTTTTTTTTTCAAGGTAGAGGTGCCATTGTTGGTTTTCACCGATGCCCTACATCATCAAGCCTCTATGAGGTTTTCTTGATAAGGATATTTCTTTATTTCTCAGATCAGAGATCGCCTTCATTAGAGTTTTTCAACCACATACATGTCCTAGACTCCTCATTGAGGTTTTCATCTAGGTGTTTTATTCCTTTGGTTTTTCATATCTCATTATTTGGATGGATTGAGAGTATCTATTATATCAACCACATCCATATTTTGTGTCTTCACTGCTATTGTAAGCTCTTCCCTTGTCATTGACTTATTGTAAACTTTGAGTCTGAATCCATTAATTACTAGCAAGAGAATTCCTTCTTCATCAATGGTTCTGATATGGACTGAACCATTATCATGAAATGTTTCAATAATCTATGACCCTAGCCACTTGGTCATCAACCTTCCCTTGAAGTCCTTGAATCTTGAATCATACAAGAGGGCCCGATCCCCTTCTTTGAACTTTCTATGCCTGATTTTCTTGTCATGCCAATATTTTATTTGTTGTTGCACTACTTCAGTGTTGAAGAGTGCTTGCATGCTATACTCATCTAAGGTAGTTAGTTGATTCAATATTTCTTTCTGTGTCGATGGTATATCCATATTCAATTCAACTGTTGTTTTCAATTTATGGTATTCAAATGCAATAGGGAGAATGGATTTCTTACCGTAGACTAACTGAAAGGGTGTGAGCCCTATGGTAGTCTTCCATGTGATGTTGTATGTCCATACTGCTTCTATGAGTTTCTTTGACCAATTCTTTTTGTTCATGCTCACTGTTTTGGTGAGAATATTTTCCATCTCTCGGTTAGTGACTTTAGCCTGTTCATTTGATTGTGGATGGTAGGGTGTTGAATTTATATGACATATGTGGTGTTCCTTCATGATTTGATCAATAAGTCTGGACGTGAACTAAGCTCCTTGGTCTATGATTATCTCTCTGGGATACCCAGATCTTGAGAATATTCATTCTTGGAGGAATGAAACTACATTTTGTTCTATGACATCCTTCATAGTCTTTACTTCAACCCATTTGGTCAGATAGTTAGTGCATACCAATATGTGTTTCTTCTACCCTAAAGGCGGATCAATTGTGCCTATAAATTCCATGCCCCACTTGTCAAATGGATCCAATGATATTTGGGGCTACAAGGGAATTTCATTCATCTTTATAGGACTCCCTATCCTTTGACATTCATCATAGTGTAGGGTGTATTGTTGAGCATCTCTGTGTAGGGTCGACCAATAATATCTAGCCTACAAGATCTTGTAGGCTATTCTCTTTGTTGCGTAGTTTCCTCCACATGGTTCATGATGACAAGCATGGAGCATATCATGCACCTCATCTCTCTCATGCATCTCCTCAAGACTTGGTTTGGGACAAATTTGAATAGATACCATGCTACCCAAGCATAGGTTGTGCTTTTCTGAACAATCTTGCATCTTTCTCGGTAGGAGAAATGTTGAGGAAACCTCCCTATTGTCAGATAATTTGCTATGTTATCAAAACTGGGGGTTTGTGTTGATATGGAAAAGAGGTGTTGATGCAGGAGCATCTAAACCAAATGATCTCTTTTGACCCAAAAGGTAAAAAAAAAACATTTACTAAGGGAGTTGGTTCCCTAAATTTTCATTATGTTATGCAGCAAATCCCTCGAATACCTCTAGAAGACATTGCGGATCTTTATATTAGCTAGGAGGTTGGGTGGTTTCTTATTTATAGATGATTAGAGGATTTTTAGTGATCATATTATTGAAACAATCGAGGCTCAATCAAGCATCAATCTGTGTAATTGTATTGAGCAAAGGGTTGGTTGGATGTAAGAGGACGAACCCTTGGTTTAGAAGGTATTTTTAAATTTGAATAGAGATACCAGAGAGAAATTTGAATCTCTTTCATATCATTGTGTGTATAATTGCAGTTATCGTAAAGTTCGAGTGATATCTGTTTACAGAATTCTAGTTTAATCCTTTGGTATTAATCTATGCATCCATGATAGAATAAGATAATTCCTTCTAAGTGTTGGCAAGTATATTCATGAGTCGATCTACATAGACAGAGTTGAGCTCCGCGCAGGGGGAGTGATCGTCACAGAAGGAAGACCGTGAAACGCTCATATATCATATTGAACAACACCAACCGTTCGATCCGTTGAAGGGACTGGTCAATGATCAGATCAAGGCGTGACCATTGGATACACAGGTGCCAGATCAAGGGCATAGACTGATTGTGGAGCGCGAAGGGAGGAATAACCATCGCGTTGATTCCACTTCTGTAATTAGTATGGACCGTTAGATCTCCCCAATCAAGTGATCGAAAACTGTAGTTGATATGCCAATGATCTCACACTTCAATTGCGGAGCTCGGGTGATGGGATAAACCACAACCAAGTTGGATCTCCGCAATCCATTGAGATCGTCGATCTCCGTCCACCGGTTGGTCTAACGACTGGTAAGGCATGTGGGGTTTTGGATGTGGTCATGTTTGATTATGAACCATATAGAGAGGGAATTGGGTCATAATCCATACACAAATGGAATCATTTTTTGTATTAGAGTGAACCAATTTCTCTTGATAAGTGAACCATGCCACCAAGGAGGCAAAGTGGAGTTCCTCTTGGTAGAGGTCGAGGTAGAGCATGAGGAAATGAAATTTTATTAGAGGAATTGAGGAGACTGCATATTAGAATGGAAGCCAAGGAGATGAACCAAAGAAGAAATCATGAAGCTTGTTATGTCAACGATGAAGCATAGGTTCAATATTCTAAAGAAGAAGCAGAAGAGACACAGGATGAAAGAATATTCAGATTATTGGTAAAGGCTAGTCGCAGACCAAAGGTAGAATTTCTTGTGTATGATGGAAGTCTGAAAGTGGATGATATAATGGACTGGATCAACACCATGGATAAATATTTTGAGTTTGAAGAGGTTGAAGACATGAAGAAGGTGAAGTATGCAACTACAAGACTGAAGGGACATGCAACTATCTGGTGGGATGAATTGTAGATACACATGTAGAGGAAAGGTAAATCAAATATTAATCAATGGGATAAGATGGTGAACAAAATAAAAAGTAAATTTATGCCCAAAGACTGCCAGTTGAACCTCTTTAAGAAATTATAGAACCTGAGACATAAATGCATGACAGTTAAAGAGTATACATAGGAATTCTACAGGCTGGATATCAGGGTTGGACACATAGAAGGAGATATGGATAAGGTGGCCATATATATTAATGGTCTTAGATACAATATCCAAGATGAAATAGGGTTTTTGACTCTCAGTACTGTTGAGGATGCAGATCAAGCAACTTTGAAATATGAGGAGAAGATTGCAGGGAAGCAATGCCAAAGGAACATAGCAAAAGGTACAACTCGTGGAAGATGATCTACTAGTGGAGGAAGATTCCAGATTACTCAAGGTGAGGGAGAAATCTCATGCAACCAGTCACCAAGAAGAGGTGATTCCAGGGGTAGAAGATTTGGCTTCAGAGGAAGAGGTAGATGAAGAGAAATAAGATGTTATACATGTGGATATGTAGGACATATGTCTTGGGACTGTCCTAAGAATAAAGAAACAAATCAAACGAATGTAAATGTAGCAGAAGCAAGGGAAGAACCAACAAGTGTAGCAGAATCAAGGGAAGAACCAACAAATGTAGCATTTGAAACAGAAGCTCCTAAGGTAGGAGAGTCATTGACGTTGAAAAGGGTCTTGGTTAAGGCATAAAAGGAAGTAATTAAACCAAATCATATGAAAATCTTGTTCAAGACTGTATGCAAGTCATGAGTTAAGTGTTGCAAAGTGGTCATAAACAGTGGGAGTACAGATAATTTGATTTCCACAAAGATAGTAGAGAAGTTGGGATTAAAGAGGATGGCACATCCCACTCTCTACAGAGTGTCCTGGTTGCATAAAGGACATCATATGTTGGTGAATGAGCAGTGTAAGGTGGAAATACAAATTGGTAACTATAAAAATGTGGTGTTATGTGATATAATGCCAATGGATGTATTCCATGTTCTATTGGGAAGACCTTGGAAATATGACAGGAAATCCATTCATGATGGTAGAAGGAATACTTACTCCTTAAAAAAAGATGGAAAGAAACCTATGTTGTTTCCTTTGAAGGATGAAACAACTAAAGGTGAATCGGGACCTAGTGTTCTGTTCATGAGTGGAAAAGAACTATTGAAAGGGATTAAGAAGAATGAGGAGTTACATTTTTCTCTAATTGGTAAGCCAATGGTGATATTTACTGCTACAAAATTAAATGATCTACCTGAAGACGTTCAAGGTATGCTTGATGAGTTTGTTGATATTATAGTAGATGAACTGCCTAATGCATTACCACCTGTGAGAAGTATCAGTCATCATATTGATATGATACCTGGAGAAAGTTTCCCTAAAAAAGAAACTTATAGATTGACCCCTCAAGAAAATGAGGAAATTAAGAAACATGTGCATGAATTGTTGGATAAAGGACTGGTGAAGGAAATCTTGAGTCCATGTGTA
This sequence comes from Picea mariana, assembly GCA_032191745.1. Lineage (NCBI taxonomy): Eukaryota > Viridiplantae > Streptophyta > Pinopsida > Pinales > Pinaceae > Picea > Picea mariana. Next base: position 51,290 of record JASDQU010103520.1, on the reverse strand, counting down.
GTACCAATAGTGCTTATCCCAAAGAAGGATGCAGGATGGTGCATGTGTACTGACTCCAGGTCTATCAACAAAATTACTATTAGGTATAGGTTTCACTTACACATAATTGATGATTTGATGGATTGTTTATCTGATTCAAGATACTTTTTAAAAATAGACTTAAAAAGTGGCTATCACCAGATAAGGATTAGAGAGGGGGATGAATGGAACTGCATTTAAAACAAACAATGTTTTGTATGAGTGGTTGGTAATGCCTTTTGGGATCACAAATGCACCAAGTACATTCATGGGATTGATGAATGAAGTGTTGAAAGAATACAATGGGAAATTTGTTATTGTTTATCTTGATGACATTCTGATTTACAATCAGACTAAAGAGGAGCATTTGAAGCATCTTAAAATGGTTTTGAGTAAATTGCAGAAGGAGAAATTGATGATAAATTTAAAGAAGTGTAGTTTCATGAAGAAGGAGATGATATATCTGGGATTTTTAGTCTCTGGAGAGGGCTTGAAGATGGATTTAGAAAAGGTACAAGAAATCCTTGATTGGCCAACTCCAAAAAGTGTATATGAAGTAAGAAGATTTCATGGTCTTGCAAGTTTTTACAGGAAATTCATTAGAAGTTTCAGTCAGATTTATGCACCCATAGTTGAGACTATCAAAGAGAGTAGACAAACATTTAAATGAACTGAAGCAACTGATAGGAGTTTTAAATCATTGAAGAAAAAGATCACTGAAAACCTATTTTGGCTTTACCAAGTTTTGATAAAACTTTCCAAAGTGAAACTGATGCTAGTGGGACAACAATAGGGGCTGTATTGAGTCAGGATCAGAGACCAATTGCATACTTTAGTGAAAAGTTGAATGAGGCAAAACATAAGTATTCTTCATATGATAAAGAGTTTTATGCATCTTTCCAAGCACTTAAGAAGTGGAGGCATTATTTAATGCCTAAGGAATTCATTTTATATACAGATAATGTTGGAAAATATTTAACAGACAGCGCATGCTTGTATACTTGACAGACAACACATGCTTGTATACTTGTCATTGATGGCAAGTACAACAGTGAAGATGGCATGAGTACAGAAAGTATGTAATAGATGGACATTACAAGAAGTTGCTGCAGAGAAGATTCGAATACAGAAAGTATGTAATAGATGGACATTACGAGAAGTCACTGCAGAGAAGATTCAAATAAGATCAGAAGAGATAGTGCATATGATTGTTTGCAGATCATCGATGGCAAGATTAGAGTAAGTGGAAAAAAGTAAGCTCGGGAGCAGAAGCAACATTTCTGATCGTTGGATCCCATTTACAATTCTCGATGACCGTCAGATCAAGTGTTGATCGGGACTGTTGATTCCACGCCATTTCAGGGTTTCGCGACTCGCGACTTGGAGAGGCAAGAAACACAACCATCGAAATCGCGATATGCGAAATTGCGATTTAATCGCAGCTGTCAGATCAAGTTGTGATCTGGACCGTTGATCCCACGCCATTTCGGAGTCTCGCCTATCGTGACTTGGAGTGACAAGAACTTCCATCGAAAGAATCGCGATATGCGAAATCACGATTTAATCGCAGTCGTTAGATCAAGGTGTGATCTGGACCATTGATTCGACTCAATTTCGGAGTTTCACGACTCGCGACTTGGAGAGGCAAGAAATATGACCACCAAAATCGTGATATGCGAAATTGTGATATGATCTGAGCCATTGAATTAAGATAAGATCTGGACCGTCGAATCTTAGGACAAGTCGCTGACTTGGAGTCAACGGAGCATGGTGTGGAAACTCGTGAGATGCGAGATCGTGATAAGATCTAGACCGTCGGATCTATGGAGATTTCAACCGTCGATCAGACCCAATGAAGTTTATAAACTCGCGCCTTTTTGGTTCAGCCTATGGTCACCATTGGTGGTCACGAGAAGGGAAGGAGTCAGTTAAGATAAGCCCCATTTCGGGGTTTCGGGGATCACGACTTGGACAGTCGAGATGCCTCATCTCCAGATTCACGAAATGTGAATTCACGAAAAACACTTTATGCATAAGCGCTTGGTCATGGCCATGGTCATATAGAGGAAGGAGCTAGTGCAGAAAAGCTCCATATCGGAGTTTCGGAGATCGCGATATGAAGTATCGAGACACTTGGCCACAGGAATGCCAAAATGTCGAAACCCGATTTAAACGCAAGATTAATAAAGTTCATCCAACAGTGCAGATAAACTTGAATATGATCGGAGGGCTACTGTTCTCTCTCACAGTTAATTCACCAGTTACGAATCTGTTAGTGAAACTAAGTCATGATTCTTGATCGGTTGGCGTTTCAATTGCTGAGACAGTTTTCTTTTGCCGAAGAAGATGCGAAGTGTAACTGCTATGGGCATTGTGCATAAAAGAAAAATATACAGACTGTGCGCGGTTGATTGTTCTGAATGAAAAATGAATTAAACTGTAAGAAAGGGAAAATCACAGAATGCGCAGTGTGAGACTGAAAATATGCGCAGTATGAGATAAAACTCAGAGAAGAGTAACAGATGAGGAAAATACTTGAAGCAGAGCAGAATGACAAAACGACTTGAAGCAGAGCAGAATTACAGAAAAGACAAAGGAAGAGAAGAATTGCCAAATAGTTAGAAGAAGACCAGATTTACAGAACAGAGAAGAAGTGGTAAGAATCGATTTATCTGTGTAGTTGGTTATTTATTTATTCATTTATATTCCAGGGTGGTTGGGAGGTGCTAGGGAGCACTGTTGTCCTCAGAGTTTCAAGTGGGATCTTAAACACAAGGAGTTGTAGCTTCCATCTGGTTGCAGCCAGAGAAACCAGGGTGGCAAGGTGGTGCAAGGGAGAACAACTGTTCTCTGTTATACAGGTTGGAGCCTGTGTAACTGGAAGTTGGTGCTGGAACATTAGGGGAGTTGGTGCTTCCTTCTAGTGGGTGCTAGAGAAACAAGAGAGTCGGTTCTCTCAAACAAGTTGCAGCTTGTAAAACAGAGGTAGCAGCCTCACATTGAGTTGGT
>JASDQU010103520.1:30238-47694 GCA_032191745.1 Picea mariana | reverse complement strand
CACACTTCCATATGTATTTAGAAAAGTCAAATCTACAGGAGGAGGTCATCTTGGCCTAATTTCATACAATGGATATCTATTAGTTAAATTTGCAAGACAAAATTCCATCCATGGGAGGAAGAAATAAGAAACAATAAACCCAATGTTCGTAATAAATAGAGAATGAGAACCCCACATTTGGTTTCATTGTAGTGCATTCCAGATCAAGATAAGTACTACACGTGGCGATTTATTTTGCAATGATCTCATGGTAATGCTTCCATATATCTTCAAAAGACTTGGATCTATGGGAGGACGACATATTAGCCTACTTTTAAACAATGGCATGGTATTAGTTAATTTTGCAAGACAAGATTACATCATTGGGAGGAAGAAATAAGAAACAATTAAATAATATGCTTGTAATAAACAATGAATGATAACCCCTCCTTTTGTTTCTTTGCAGTGTATGTTGCATCGTGATCAACACTACACCTGGGTTTTTTTTTGCTATGATCTCATGAGAGCACTTTTGTATATCTTCGGAAGAGTCAAAACTATGGGAGGAGGGAATATTGGCCCAATTTTAGACAATGGCATTGTATTAGTTCATTTTTCAAAACAATATTATGTCTGTGGGATGAATAAATAAGAAATGGTTAATTGGAATACTTGTAATAAACAATGAACAAGAACCCTAGATTTTGTTTCTTTATAGTGTATGCCACATCAAGACCAATGCTATACATGTCTTTTTCTTTTACAATGGTCTCATCGATATACTTCAATATTTATTTGGAATAATTAGATTTATGGGAGGAGGTCATATTGGTCTACTTTCAAACAATGGCATGGTATTAGTTAAATTTGTAAGACACGATTGTGTCCATGAGAGAAAGAAATAAGAAACAATTGATTGAAATGATATTAATAAACAATGAATGAGAACCCCGTATTTTGTTTCTTTGTAGTGTATGTTGTATCGTGATTAGTATTGCATATGACTTTTTCTTTTTCGATGATCTCATCAAAATATTTATGCATATCTATGGAAGACTCAGATATAGGGGAGGAGTGTATATTGGCCTACTTTCAGACAATGGTGTGTTGTTAGTTAATTTAATTTCTATTGTTAATTTCTTTCCAATAAAATATATGAGAAATAAAAAAAAAATGTACAAACCTGTAATAGAGCTTTTAGACAAAGTGAAAACCAAAATAAATTGAAAGAAAAAAATAATGCATGCATGGTTATCTCAAAATGAAACTTCAATATGATTTAAAAAAAATGAAATTTCATTTTGAAAAATTACAAATACATATTCACAAAATGTCATGATATAATGATGAATTCCCTATTTATATTACCCGAGAGATTGATCTGGATTTTATGAGTAGAACGAAATGAATACATATTATTAAAATATGCTTAACACGGAATAACAGAGATACAATAAAACTGGTTTTCTATTCAATAAGGAAATAAGCTGAAACTGTAAAATGCAGCAGAAAACAAGCTTGTTGGAATGGTGACGACTTATCTCTGAGAAGAGATGTGACAACTGCGCTCATTCACAAGAAGATGATTACAATGAGGCTCTAAAGGCCTTTTTACAATAAACAGGAATGCCAAAAACCGTAGACATCCAAAAACCTAACCCTAGGAGATGAAGCGCCAAAAGTCATGTGGGCCCCGTTTGGGTAAGTTAGTACATCAACTTCCCAGGGTCGTAACTTTTGCATACGATCTCTGTTTTAGGCACATGATAGCCCGTTGGAAAGGTATAATTGAGAAGAATGATTTTCGACTGGCTAAGTTCAAAGCCTATGGCAATCACCTGGGCCTCAAATCCCCCAAAAATGTCGTTTAGGGCCTCAAAACGGCCCAAGAAGTTTGGAACTTGAAAAATTGTCGAAAAACTGCCAATGTGGAAAACTGTTTTTCAAGCCAGTGGAATAGGTGGGTGGCCACCGATATCCACCTGGATCAATCCTCCCTCCTTAGGAAGCAATTTTCTCCATTGTGTTGAGTTCCCCCATCAGATGAAGAAATTTCTACTGAATTTGGCCCTGGGTGAGCCACTTGCCTTGGTGCAGGAGCTTCCCTGCTTTGACAACTCGATAAAGCTGGATTCTTTGCTGTCAAGTGCCCTTGATCTCTGTGTCCACAATCTAATCATTGGATGCCTATTGCATGCAGTCAGGTTTGATCTCTATTGGTGTCAACTGCTTTGCTATCTTTGAGGTGTCCAATAATGGTGGGAAATATGGTTGAAGGAGAGCCACATTGAAGACTGGGTGCAGGCCAAGGAAAAGGGGAATGTTGAGCTCAAAAGAATTGTCACCCACAACCTTGGTGATGGTGTACGACCCATAACGTAGTGGGAGGAGCTTTTGATGGGGCCATGTAAGGCCTTATTTCTGTAAGTGCAACCAAACTTTGTCGCCCACCTGAAACTTATGTGGCACACGATGTTGATCATGGCGCTGCTTGTACTTGGCATTAGACTTTTGTAGAATATATTGAACCTGTTGGCAGATGTGTTGGATTCACTCAATGAACTAGGTGGCTTTTTCATATTCTGGTGGAGTAGGGGACGAGTCGACTGAGGTGGTCACCAGGGGTAGGGCAACATCCATGGGGCCCAATGGTTGGAATCCCAACCCCACCTGAAAGGGGCTGTGACCAGTCGAGCTATGCAGGGCTCGGTTGTAGCTATGCTGGACATATGGAAGACTCTCATCCCATGTATGGGGGTGTTTTGAATTGTACATGCGCATGATATGTACGATCATCTGATTGAAGACCTCAGTTTGGCCATCTGTCTGGGGGTGGAAGGTAGTGGATTTGGTGAGCTTGGTATCCAAGAGTGACCAGAGGCTCGACTAGAATGTGATGAGGAACTGACTATCATGGTTTGAGATAATGGTTTGTGGGATCCCAAAATGTACCCATACTTGTTCAAAGAAGATCTTGGCAGTGGTTTCTGCTGTGATGTTCTTCTTGTAGGCGGCTAAAATTTCCATCTTGGAAAAGTGATCAACAACCACAAAAACATAATCATTTCCCCTCTTGGTGGACGGAAGGCCCGACATGTAGTCCATTGAGATGGATTCCCACGGCCTTTCAAGAGTAGGCAGAGGGGTGTACAAGCCCTGTTTCTTAGTGTTCGGTTTGGCAATAGTGTAGGTGGTGCAAAACCTGATATACTTGCCGACATCCTGTCGAAGTTTCAACCAGTAGAAATGTTTCTATATCACTGCCACTGTCTTTTCGATGCCAAAGTGTCTTGCCACCCGACTGTAGTGAGCTTCCCAAATCAGCTTCGCGCGCTCGCTTGATGGAACGTAGAGATGACCTAGACGACACAACAACCCATCCTGAAGATGGAAATTAGCAACCATTGAGGTGGCACCCAACATTTGGTAGGTGGTGGAGAAGTCAGGGTCTGTCTCATAGAGGTGGGGCCATCCGAAGGTCTCATGGCTGCAAGAGTCTAGCATCATGGTGAGTGTCGTGATTGGAGGTTTGTTGAGGCAATCAACAACTCGATTGGTACTTCCTATTTTATACTTGATGTTGTGGTGGAACTGTTGTAAGTATGTGGACCACTTCTAATGGCGGTCATTCTGCAATTTGCCTTAGGTCTGCATGAACTGTAGTGGCTTGTGATCAATGTGGATGACTGTCTCCTTCTCAAGAATGTAATGTCTCCACTGGCGACAGGCTTGCACAATGGGGTACATTTCTTTGTTGTACATAGGGTACTTATACACAACATCTGATAGTGTCTCACTATGATATGCCACTGGGTGGCCATGTTGAGTGAGAACGATGCCCACAACATAGTTTGAAGCATCTGTCTCTATCCCAAAGGGACATTGTAGGTCTGGTAATGAAAGTACTAGGGATGAGCACAAACGCTTCTTCAAGTCATCGAAGGCTTGTTGTTGGGACAGGCCCCACACAAAATTTTCCTTACCACCACCCCTGGTTACTTGGTTGAGGGCCCATGCGATATGAGAGAATCCCAACATGAACCTGTGATAGAAATTGGCGAGGCCCAAGAAGATACTAAGTTCAGTGAGTGTGGTTAGGGATGGCTAGTCAGGGATGACCTGGATCTTGGTTGGATCCACATGCACACCATGTTGATCAATAATGTAGCCTGAGTAATGGACCTTGTCCATGCCGAAGGAGTATTTTTCCAAGTTTGCATATAGTTTGTGCTGCCGCAGGGTGCACATAACCTACTGAATATGTTGCAAGTGTTCTGCCCAAGTCTTTTTGTAGATGAGGATGTCATCCAGATACACCACTACAAAAGTATTGGTGAAAGGTCATAGGATATCATCCATAATCTTCGTAAAATTCGCTGGAGAATTTGTCAAACCAAAGGGCATGACCAACCATTCAAAAATACCTTCTTTTGACTTGAAGGTGGTCTTCCATACATCTGTTTGTTCTATTGGGACTTGGTGGTAGCCAGACTTCAGATCAATCTTACTGAAGTATTTGGCCCTCGTGAGTTGATTAATGAGGTCATCGATTCAGGGAATCGGGTACCGGTTTTGGACTGTGATTTTATTCAGGGCCTGATAATCAATGCAGAGTTGTCAAGTCTTGTCTTTCTTCTGCACTAGCATGATTGGGCTCCCACAAGGCGATGAGCTGGGATGAATGTGACTCTTGTGGAGTAGTTCTTGGATCTGCCTCTTGATCTCCTCGTTTTCTAACAAAGAGCGGCGGTAGACTGGCCCATTGGGTAGTGATGTGCCTAGGGTAAGATCGATGGGATGTTTGACCTAGCAGTGCAAAGGTACCCCGGTAGGAGAGGAGAAGATATTTGATTATTCTTCCATGACCTTATCCACTTGCTTATGTTGTGTGGAGAGATCGGTTGCGAAGGCCCTGGATGTGGCTATGATCTTTCACTCAATCTGAGAGTGAATCACGAAGAAGACAAATTTCTCTGTCTGAGAGATGACCTTCTTGCATTTCTTGGCAGAGATCAAGAAAATAGCACTGAGGGACTGCCTCGAGCATCCTGTACAATTTCTTGTTCAAAGTAATAATAACACTACAAGGCCTAGACTCATATACAACATGACGTTTCCATAAATAAGGTTGGCCCAAAAGAACATTACAAATTTCGAGAGGAGCAACATCACACAATACCTCGTCTTTGAAAGGCTTGATGTCGTACGACAATTGACACTGTTGGCTGACGCAGAGATTGCTTCCTTGGAGGAGCCATCCAATGGTGTAGGGTTGTGGGTGTGACGTTGTCGATAGGGCTAGGCGCTTGACAACCTCTACTGAGATGAGGTTCTTCTAGCTACCACTATCAACGATGAAGTGCAACAGGGTGCCTTTTACCCACATCTATGAATGGAAGAGGTGCTCGCCTTCTTCTGGCTTGTCTGGTTCACCAGGTTGGAGCTTGGTGGTAGCAACGGTGACACTGGGTTCTGCGTCAATGATTTGTCTTCCCCTTTCTGGTTCTAACTCAAAGTCAGAACCCGCATATGATTCAGGGGCTTTCACTTCAACCACCAACGACTTCTTTGAGCGACAATCAATATTTTTATGCCAAGGGCTCTTATGGAAGTCACACCACTTCCCGGTATCTTTCTTTTTCTTTCTGGTGTCCTTCTTTGCTTGCAGCTTAGACTGATTGTCCTAATACTGTCCATCTTTTGTCTATCCTTTTTTATATGGGTTGGGGCCTCCCTTTCCTGGCTTTTGCTGTGAGGGGTTTCCAGGCCCAAATTGTTGCGTCTTTTGTTTGAGCTTCTGCATTATTTTGACGACAAATCGGTAGGCCGCACCCAAGGACAAGATGTCCAGAAATTCCATTTCGGTCTGGATGTATCTATGCAGAGCACCGTGATACTTGAGCACCAAATGTCGCTTCAAATATTTGATACCCAACTTGGTGCACAAGGTATGGTAGATATTTGTGAACTCTGGCACTGCTTGGTCTCTTTCTTGCTGCAGTGTGGTCCATTTGGTATACAAGTCATCATAACTTCCGACAGGGTAGTATTGTTCCTTAATAACATCCCTGAAGGATTCCCATGTGGCCGTGACTGTAAATAATGAGGGTTCCTCTCTTTCCTTTTGCTCACAAAAAGTTTCCCACCAATCTTTGATACGGGGAACGACCTTGAGGAGCGCAAAACTAATATTTTCTCTATTCTAAAAGTTATGGACAGAAAAATACCCTTCTATTAGATTTAACCACTTGTCTACAACATCTGCGTCTATCCGACCTTCAAATATAGCAACATTGAAGTTGATTTGTACCTTGACGGGGGTGGTGCCTCCGCTCAAGGAAGATGCGTCGCCTGTTGGTAGTTGCTGAAGGATTTGTGTGAAACTATCCATCATCTCATTCCTTTGTTGCGTGAGGGATTCCTCAAGCAACATTTTGAAAGGATCTCATGTCCCGTCATCTTTCTTTTCTTCTGCCATGAGAGGTCGCTTGGGCGTGCAAGAGTTTTTGTCCTCAAGAGGAACAAGCTCGAGACCCAATTATTTGTACCCTGACCTCATTGGGAACATGAATTAAGACGACAAGGAGAAGACCACTCCGATACCACTGATCTGTATTTTATGAGCAAAACGAAATGAATATAGATTATTAAAAGATGCTTAACACAGAATAACAGAGATACAATAAAACTGGTTTTCTATTCAATAAGGAAATAAGCTAAAACTGCAAAATGCAGTGGAAAACAAGCTTGTTGGAATGGTGGCGGCTTATCTCTAAGAAGAGATGCGACGAATGCACTCATTCGCAAGAAGATGATTACAATGAGGCTCTGAAGACATTTTTACAATAACTAGGAATGTCAAAAACCCTAGACATACAAAAACCTAACCCTAGGAGATGAAGTGCCAAAAGTCATGTGGGCCCCATTTGGGTAAGTTACTACATCAACTTCTCACGGTCATAATTTTTTTGTATACCACTTGGGCCCCAAATCCCCCGAAAATGTCGTTTAGGGCCTCAAAACGGCCCCGATAGTTGGGAACCCGAAAAACTGTCAACGTGGAAAATTGTTTTTCGATCTAGTGGAATAGGTGGGTGGCCACCGATATCCACCTGGATTAGATATCCAAACAGTTGACCTTGGACATCTCACTCAAAGTTAGTCACTACATTGTTATCTAAATATGGGTTTGTTATCATGGTCTTTGACTTAGTTTTAATTGATCATTGGTTTTATCATGCGTCCATAATTGACCTAATACGAGTTGGTCACTTGATGTGATAGTTGCATGGACCACTAAACTATGTGTTGGTGTTGATTTGTCATCGCATCCAAACAAGTATCTAGTCATTGGCGTGGGTACAAAACCTATTGTACACACATAAACTTGGGAATATGCATAGAAATTATTCTAGCACTAGCACTAAGTAAGCATAATTATGTTGACTACACTAAGCCATGGAAAATAGATTACCCACCCTTTGGAAATGGTATTGGTTGCATTTGAGGTTTCAAATAGAGTACAATCTATTCCATTACATAAGAGAGTTCAGTGCTAAGTGACAATTGAAGAGTAGTAGGAAACCTTGTTTAGAGAACACAAAATAAGTACAAATGTATATTTATATAAGTCATGATATTATTAATTCCCTAAGTGTGAAATATAATATGCATTAGCTACTTAAGGTGAAAAGCATCATCAATCATTCATAGAGACAAATTTTCACCTTAGGTGTAATCTTCAAGATGTCACACATATTAATTAGTACTTAATGGTAGCCAAACTTCATGTCAATATTAATGAAGAACATTGTGACTTTTAATGATTCAAGGTCTTCCATGTGTTAAATGAGATATTATTTATTCATGTGTTAAATGAGATATTATTTATTCATTGTGATTTTGTTTAGGGTGTGGTATTCTATGTATCGGTGGCATGTTCCACATTTCTTTGGTCCACTAGTTGTCACCCCTTGCCATTGGAACTTCTAATTGTAACCACACAAATAACACTAATACAAAAATCATCCAATAATTCAAATCTACAAACCTTCTTATATGTGTTTTCAAGTAAGAGAAATCAAATTATCTTGAAATTAATTAATAATAGAAAAAAAATCCTAAAATTTAAATATACCCTTAGAAAGCATAAGCAATAATTGTCTCTCTACTCCTAATAACAAAAGCTTGATGACTAACTTACAATAATATGTTTAAGAGAATTAACAAAATCAATCAAAAATATACATATGTTTTACATCTACTATTAGGTTTATTATTTACCCTAATTGTTTCTTTGATCTCCTACTTCCCCTTGAACCTTTCTTCTTCATTCCTTCCTCTTCCTTGTATATTATGGATCATTCTAATCAACCAAGTCTGAGAGGATGGAAACATCAAATTGGTAATCAACTTGTCACACAAAAGCAAGGTTTCAACTTGCATTTAGTTAAAATTTACTCAAATGTTCCCTAATCACTTTGTATTTCTTCAACATCTCGTATGGACCATAACAACACAAAATAATAACACCGACATTATCACAGTCTTCAATCTTTTTGACCTCCTATGGAACTCTATCAAAATTATTCTCAAAAACACCAACATCGATCTCAAATACAAATTATTCTACAACAACAAAAAACAACAATTTCAATGAATTCCATATCTTGATGACAACAATAGTCAATTCACTAATATCTCTTCTTAATGATTACAACAATTGAACAATTCCACCTATTTATTTTTTGGCAAATTATAGCAATAGTTGACTCAACAATTCTAGTGATTCTAGTGACAATAGTTTCACAATGCTATCACAAACACTATAGCTATTCTCTAGTAGGATTAGCTTTAGGAACAACACTCTTTCAGTATGTTCAGATATCTTCCTAATCTTCTACTTGATCATGGAATGCACATAGCTCTAATTAGAATGTAAGCAACTCTATACTTGTCACAATTTATTCTCCAATGAGTTCTTTTGAGGGCCTTGTATTGTCTCTGATACTAACTGTTGGGATTAAAATTCAACAACAATCACATTCAAACACATATCAAGCAAGGGACACAAGAAGTTTACACTAAATAAATCCTTGAAGGGGAAATTCTATTCAATCATACCATTCCCATGTGTGTTTCTATTTGATGCAAGAACATCTAAACCAAATGATCTCTTTTGAATCAAAAGGTCAAAAAAACCTTTACTAAGGGAGTTGGTTCCCTAATTTTTCATTATGTAATGTAATAAATCTCTCGAATACCTCTAGAAGGCATCGAGGATCTTTTTGTTAGCTAGGAGGTTGGGTGGTTTCTTATTTATAGATGATTAGAGGATTTTTAGTGATAAGGTTGTTGAAACAACCGAGGCTCAATCAAGCTTAAAACTATGTAATTGTATTGAGCAAAGGGTTGGTTGGTTGGATGTAAGAAGACAAACCACTGGTTCTGAAGGTGTTTTAAATTTGAATATAAATACCAGAGAGTGACTGGACTCTCTTTCAGATCATTGTGTGTATATTGCAGTTATTGTAGGGTTTCGAGTGATCTTTGTTTACAAAATTCTAGTTTATTCCAGTGGTATTGATCTATACATCATTGATAGAACAAGAGTATTCCTTATGAGTGTTGATACGTAGATTCATTAGATGGTGTGTAGGGATGAAGCCGAGCTCTGCGTAGGGGGAGTGATTGTCATAGAAGGAAGAACGTAAACTATTCATCTCTCATATTGAACAACACCAACCATTCGATACGTTGAAGGACTAGTCAACGATCGTGACCGTTGGATACAAAAGCACTAGATCAAGGGTAGGGATTGATTGCAGAGCATGAAGGGAGGATTAAACAACATGTTAATTACACTCCTGTAATTAGTCAATATCGTTAGATCTCCCCGATCAAAAGATCGACAGCTGTGGTTGATCCGCCAACAATCACACAACTTTAATTGCATAGTTTGGGTGATGAGATAAACTACGAGCAAGTTGGATCTCTGCAATCCATGGATACCGTCAATCTCCATCCACCGATTGATCTAATGACTGGTAAGGCCTGTGGGGTTTTAGATGTGATCGTGTTGAATCTGAACAAGGAAGAGAAGTAGTTTGGTCAGATTCACACACGACTTGCATCATTTTTGGTATAAGAGTGAACCAATTGCTCTTGATAAGTGAACCATGCCACCAAGGAGGCAAGGTGGAGTTCCTCTTGGTAGAGGTCGACGTAGAGCAACAGGAAATGACGCTGCATTAGAGGAATTGAGGAGACTGCACGTTAGAATGGAAGCCATGGAGAAGAACCAGAGAAGAAATTATGAAGTTGGTTATATTAGTGATGAAGCAGAGGTTCAATCTTCTGAAGAAGAAGCGAAAGAGACACAATATGAAAGAATATTCATAATGTTGGCAAAGGCTAGTAGAAAACCAAAGGTAGAAGTTTCTGTGTATGATGGAAGTCTGAATGTGGATGATCTAATGGACTGGATCAACACCATGGATAAATATTTTGAGTTTGAAGAGGTTGAAGACAAGAAGAAGGTGAAGTATGCAACTACCTGACTGAAGGGACATGCAACCATTTGGTGGGATGAATTGCAGATACACAGACAAAGGAAAGGTAAATCAAATATTAATCAATGGGATAATATGGTGAACAAAAAAAAAAAATTATGCCCAAAGACTACCAGTTGAACCTCTTTAAGCAATTACAAAACATGAGGTAGAAATGCATGACAATTAAGGAGTATATAGAGGAATTTTACAGGCTAAATATCAGGGTTGAACACATAAAAGGAGATATGAAGAAGGTGTCCAGATATATTAATGGTCTCAGATACGATATCCAAGATGAAATAAGGCTGTTGACTCTCAGGACTATTGAGGATGCATATCAAACATCTTTGAAAGTCGAGGAAAAGGTTGCAAGGAAGAAAAGTCAACAGAATAAAGGAATAGGTACAACTCGTGGCAGAGGATATTCTAGTGGAGGAATAATCTGTATTAATAAAGGTGAAGGAGCAAGCTCAAGCAGCCAATCACCAAGAAGAGGTGATTCCAGGGGTAGAATATTTGGCTTCAGAGGAAGAAGCAGAGGAAGAGAAATAAGATGTTATACATGTGGAGAATTAGGACATATATCTTGGGACTATCCTAAGAATAAAGAAACAAACCAGAGGAATGTAAATGTAGCAGAAACAAGGGAAGAACCAACAAATGTAGAAGTTGAACCAAAAGCTCTTGAGATATGAGATTCATTGATGTTGAAAAGGTTCTTGGTTAAGGAAGAAAAGGAAGTGATTGAACCGGCTCAGAGGAAAAACTTGTTCAGGATTGTATGCAAGTCATGAGGTAAGTGTTGCAAAGTGGTCATAGATATTGGGAGTACAGATAATTTGGTTTCCACAGAGATGGTAGAGAAGTTGGGATTGAAGAGGATGGCACATCCCACTCCCTACAGAGTGTCCTAGTTGTAGAAAGGACATCAACTCTCGGTGAGTGAGCAGTGTAAGGTGGAAATACAAATTGGTAACTTCAAAGATGTGGTGTTATGTGATATAATGCCAATGAATGTATGCCATGTTCTATTGGGAATACCCTGACAATATGATAGGAAAGCCATTCATGATGGTAGAAGGAATACTTACTAATTAGAGAAAGATGAGAAGAAAAATATGGTGTTACCTTTGAAAGATGAGACAACTAAAGGTGATTCAGAACCTAGTATTATATCGATGAGTGGAAAAGAACTACTACAAGGAGTTAGGAAATTTGATGAGTTATTTTTTTCTCTAATTGGTAAGCCAAAGGTAATATTTACTGCTACAAATTTAAATGATCTTCCTGAAGAAGTTCAAGGTATGCTTGATGATTTTGCTGATATTATAGTAGATGAACTAGCTAATGCATTACCACCTATGAGAAGTATCAATCATCATATTGATCTGATACATGAAGAAAGTTTACCTAACAAAGTAGCTTATAGATTGACCCCTCAAGAAAATGAGGAAATTAAGAAGCAGGTGCATGAATTGATGGATAAAGGACTGGTGAAGGAAAGCTTGAGTCCATGTGCAGTACCAATAGTGCTTAGCCCAAAGAAGGATGGAGGATGGTGCATGTGTATTGATTCCAGGGCTATCAACAAGATTACTATCAAGTATAAGTTTCCCTTACCCCGAATTGATGATTTGATGGATTGTTTATCTGGTTCAAGATAATTTTCAAAAATAGATTTAAAAAGTGGCTATCATCAGATAAGGATTAGAGAGGGGGATGAATGGAAGACTGCATTTAAAAAAAACAGTGGTTTGTATGAGTGGTTGGTGATGCCCTTTGGACTCTCAAATGCACCAGGTACATTCATGAGATTAATGAATGAAGTACTGAAAGAATACATTGGGAAAATTATTCTTGTTTATCTTGATGACATTCTGATTTACAATCAGACTAAAGAGGATCATTTGAAACATCTTAAGATGGTTTTAAGTAAACTGCAAAAGAGCAGTTGATGATAAATTTGAAGAAGTGTAGTTTCATGAAGAAGGAGCTTATATATTTGGGATTTGTAGTCTCTGAAGAAGGCCTAAAGATGGATCCATAAAAGGTACATGCAATTATTGATTGGCCAACTCCAAGAAGTGTATTTGAGGTAAGAAGATTTCACGGTCTTGCAAGTTTTTACAAGAAATTTATTAGAAGTTTCAGTCAGATTTGTGCACCCATGGTTGAGACTGTCAAAGAGAGTAGACAACCATTCAAATGGATTGAAGTAGCTGTTATGAGTTTTAAATTATTGAAGAAAAAGATCACTGAAAAACCTGTTTTGGCTTTTCCAAGTTTTGATAAAACTTTCCAAATTAAAACTGATGCTAGTGGGACAACAATAGGGGTTGTATTGAGTCACGAGCATAGACCAATTGCATACTTTAGCGAAAAGCCGAATGAGGCAAAACATAAATATTTTTCATATGATGAAGATTTTTATGCAATTGTCCAAGCACTTAAGAAGTGGAGGCATTATTTAATGCCTAAAGAATTCATTTTATATATGGATACTCATGCATTGCAGTTTATAAGTAATCAACACAAGCTGAACCAAAAACATGCTAAATGGGTGGAATTTATGCAGCTGAACCAAGTTTATGCAGCTTGTGAAAATCTTGTTGCCCACAATAGAGATCAATGGTTAGACTATGTGCTGCAAGAAGGTCTATTGTTCAAAAATAGTAAGCTATGCATACCTAAGTGTTCCATGAGGAAAAATGTGATAAAGGAAAAGCATAGTGGAGGGATGTCAGGACAAGACATATGCTCAGGTAAGTAATTTTTATTATTGGCCAGGAATGTAGAATGACGTAAATAAATTTGTGGAGAAGTGTAGGATCTGTCAACATGCAAAAGGGAGGAGTCAAAACATAGGATTGTATTAGCCTTTACCTATCCCAAATAGACCTTGGGATTCTATCAACATGGACTTTGTTTTGGGTTTACCGAAAATTCATAAGGGAAGTGATTCTATCTATGCTGTGGGAGATAGATTTTAAAAAATGGCTCATTTTATTGCTTATAAAAAGACTAATGATGCAACTAACATTGCAAATTTTTTTTCTCAGAAGTAGTAAGGTTGCATGGACTACCTATAAGCATTGTCTCTGATAGAGATACCAAGTGTGTAGGTCATTTATGGAGGACATTATGGAGGAATTTGGGTGAAAACCTTAACTTCAGTTCAACATATCACCCTCAAACTGATGGGAAAACAGAAGTAGTAAACAAAATTTTAGGGAATATTTTGAGAATCTTGGTGTATGAGAACCCAAAGCAATGGGATCAATTGCTTGCCCAAGCAGAATTTTCTTATAATGATTCTCCAAATAGAAGTACATGTATGATTCCATTTCATATAGCTTATGGAATGCATCCAAGGGGAGTATATGAATTGGGAAATCTGGGAAAGCAAGAAATGAGGAGTGCTTGTGGTGAAGATTTTGCAGTCAACATACAAGAAATGCAGGAGAATGTCAAGCATAAACTACAGGAGAGCAGTGGAAAATACAAGCAAAGAGTTGAAGCCAAAGAGAGTTTCCTGTAGGGACATATAACAAGTTGAAGCCAAAGAAAATTGGGCATTGTAGAATACTGAGGAGATTTTCTGCAAATGCATATGAGGTGGAACTTCCAGATGACATTGGAATATATCCAATATTCAATGTGGCAGACTTGTATCCCTTCAAGAAATTAGACAATGGAACAACAGATGAACCTATAGGTGAGGAAAATTAGATCGAATGGGAAGAACAATTACCTAAGAAGATACAATGAGAAATTGAGAAAAAAATGGACAAAAAGATGACAAAGAAAAACAGAGGAAAATAATATTTTCAGTATTTGGTGAAATGGAAAGGCTAGGCAACAGAGGATTCTACTTGGATGACAACAACAAAGGTGCATAAATATCATGTAGATCCTAAAGACATGATCAACAATTCTTTTTTCCCCAGGAGTCTGATGCAGGAGCATCTGAACCAAATGATCTCTTTTGACTCAAAAGGTCAAAAAAACCTTTACTAAGGGAGTTGGTTCCCTAATTGTTCATTATGTTATGTAATAAATCTCTTGAATACCTCTAGGAGGCATCAATGATCTTTCTGTTAGCTAGGAGGTTGGGTGATTTCGTATTTTTAGATGATTAGAGGATTTTTAGTGATTAGGTTGTTGAAACTACCGAGGCTCAATCGAGCTTAAAACTGTGTAATTGTATTGAGAAAAGGGTTGGTTGGTTGGTTGGATGCAAGAATATGAACCATTGGTTCTGAAGGTGTTTTAAATTTGAATAGAAATACCATAGAGCGAATGGACTCTCTTTCAGATCACTGTGTGTATATTGCAGTTATCGTAGGGTTTCGAATGACCTCTGTTTACAAAATTCTAGTTTAATCTTGTGGTATTGATCTATACATCCTTGATAGAAAAAGAGTATTCCTTTTGAGTGTTGAAAAGTAGATTCGTGAGAAGATCTGCAGGGACAAAGCCGAGCTTTGTGTAGGGGGAGTGATCGTCACAGAAGGAAGAATGTGAACCGTTCATCTCTCATATTGAACAACACAAATCGTTCGATCCGTTGAAGGACTGGTCAATGATTAGATCAAGTTGTGACTGTTGGATACACAAGCACCAGATCAAGGGAAGGGATTGATTGCGGAGCGTGAAGGGAGGATTAAACAACATGTTAATTACACTCCCGCAATTAGTCAAGACTGTTGGATCTCTTCGATCAAAAGATCGACGATTGTGGTTGATCCACCAACAATCACACAACTTCAATTACAGATTTCGGGTGATGGGCTAAACCGTGTGCAAGTTGGATCTCTGCAATCCACGTAGACCATCGATCTTCGTCCACCGTTTGATCTAACGACTGGTAAGGCCTGTGGGGTTTTAGATGTGATCATGTTGAATATGAACAAGGAAGAGAAGAAGTTTGGTCGGATTCACACATGACTTGCATCACTATTATATAACAAGTCCCTTTATATAACTTTAGGTGACCATAAAAAACATGTCATGATAATATATTTAGCGCAACCATATGCATAAATATCTCCCAAATGTCTCCCTATATCTCTCCATTGATCTCCATCCCCGACTTCTCTCTTTTGTATTCATGATTGCATCATAGGTATACTTGTATGCATAGTCTACTTCATTCACATATTACAATGTTTTCATTATATATAACAAGTAGGAGTTAATCCTTCACTCAATCATCTTTTATATTGAGAACTTATCAATACATTTTCTAGCTTGTAGGGTTTTTCTTTTTAACATAAATGGTTAATTTGATATTAGAAAAAGGTTGCAGCCTAGCTAAACAACAATATAATACATCGAGTTTTCAAAAATGGCTGAAATAAATATGTTCAGATTCAAGCTTACAACCTTCCTACAAAGAATTTCCTTAATCATACTAGTGTTTTTTTCAAAAATTTTACAAGTATAAACTTGACATAATCCTCTAGCAACAAAGAAGCTCTAAAAAACATAAAGAAACTAATTTAAAAGAGTTTGAGCTCAGTATCCACATGGTTTTGACCGGTTGTATCCATGCCTAGCATTTGGTGACAATGTAGTACCGAAACACCATCATTCTCTGCATTTGATCCCACGGAGATGAGCATCTGATTCTAGGCCATATTTTGAAAACTCATCAACTCAGCTACATACTATTTAAGAAATCTCCCCCCCTGTCCAATTTTGAGTTACTAGACATTACACTTATGGTAGGAATTTTGTTTGTAGAACTTGATTTTTCCTTAGCATGCCTTGTTCTAGACCACAAGCTTCTTTAGCTAGTATATATGATTTTCGATTCAAGGTTCTTCAAACATGATGATATTCCATCCCCTCAAATATTTTCTCTTTGTTCAATATTCTCTGTATATTTCTAGTGAAATTATTCTGAGCTTTCCCATAATGCATCCTTGCTCTTGTAATTATGAGCTCAGAGTCTCCTATCACAAGAATTTCCTTATATAATTCAAAGTCAAATAGTTTCAATCCCATATATATAGCCAATGCCTTAGCCTGATTATTTGGTGTTCATCCTAACCCCCATGTAAATGAGATTCTTTCAACTCCTTCGAGATCAGAGATAACCCCTCGCTCCTACTACCCCTTCTAGATTGTAGGTTATTAAGTCTCTATCATATATACTTTTATAAGTAGAACAATGCATTTTATTGATGAAAGTATTCCTTGGGACTAAATGATATAGCTTGAGTTTCAATTTAAATGTGGTTATTTGTATATGGAAGAATGAAAAAAGAGGGATATGGGTGGCTATCAAAATGGATTTTGGGATATAAGAGCTGGAAGATTGACAATTTTTGAGAAGATTCTTATAATCAACTACGCCCACTCAGAAAAATATTCAACCATGAGGGAAGACATGCTACAAAATCACTTAAGAGAGAGAGATTCATATAATCAATGTTAGATAGTGTAGCTTCATTGGGGCAACTATTCTTATTTTAGAATCATGGTCTTCTTACCTTTTTCTAGAGCCAATAAATCAACACACATAGATAGAGCACTAAACATGGTGATTTAATTGGGTTTTATTGCATAACCATGGATCTTCTTACCTTATTCTACAACCAATAAATCGATACACATACACAACACTAAACATGATGATTGAGTTGGCTTTATGCCCTTAACTTGCATATTTGGATTTGCCTACCTTGCTCTAGAGCCAATAAATCAATGCACACATGAATAACAATAAACATGGTGATTCAATTATGGGGAGAAATGATCTCCTACTCACTAGAAATTCTAACATAACATCAATTTAACCCTACACTTTTACCATAAAATGATTTTTACCCTACAATTTTTCTAGAAAACCAAATTTTCATTGGTATTAACTTACCATTTTAGTTACCATAGCTATCGTAGTGGGCTCCATATCCTCTC
>JASDQU010103520.1:0-19515 GCA_032191745.1 Picea mariana | reverse complement strand
TAACAACTGATTCACCCCCCCCTCTCAGTTGTCTTAGTAATTTCAACAGATAATCATGCATTGCAGTTTATAAGTAGCCAACACAAGTTGAACCAAAGACATGCTAAATGGGTGGAATTTATGCAAGGTTTCACTTTTGTGATAAACCATACAAGTGGAAAATCTAATAGAGTTGTTGATTCTTTGATCATAGTAAATTTAATTTTACAAGAAGTTAGAGTCAACACTTTAGGATTTGATGAATTGGTAGCAATGTATAAAGAGGATTCCTATTTTCAGGAAGTTTATGCAGCCTGTGAGAACCATGTTTCCCACAATAGAGATCAATGGTTAGAATACATGCTGCAAGAGGGTATGTTGTTCAAAAATAGTAAGTTATGCATACCTAAGTGCTCCATGAGGGAAAATTTGTAAAAGGAAAAGCATAATGGAGGGTTGTCAGGACAATTTGGTCATAAAACGACATATGCTTAGGTAAGTAATTTTTATTACTAGCCAGGAATGTAGAATGATGTAAACAAATTTGTAAAGAAGTGCATGATCTGTCAGCGTGCAAAGGGGAGAAGTCAAAACAAAGGATTGTATCAGCCTTTACCTATCCCAAATAGAACTTGGGATTCTTTCAACTTGGATTTTGTTTTGGGTTTACCAAAATCTTAGAGGGGAAATGATTCTATCTATGTTGTGGTAGATATATTTTTAAAAATGGCTCATTTTATTTCTTGTAAAAGACTAATGATGCAACTAACATTGAAAAATTGTTTTTCTCAGAAGTAGTAAGGTTGCATGGACTACCTATAAGAATTGTCTTTGATAGAGATACCAAGTTTGTAGGTCATTTTTGGAGAACATTATGGAGAAAGTTGGGTGAAAACCTTAACTTCAGTTCATCATATCACCCTCATATTGATGAGAAAAAAGAGGTAATGAACATAAGTTTATGGAATATCTTGAGAAGCTTGGTGTATGAGAACCCAAAGCAATGGGATCAATTACTTGCTCAAGTAGAATTTTCTTATAATGATTCTCCAAACAGAAGTACATGTATGAGTCTATTTCATATAGTTTATGGAATGCATCCAAGGGGAGTATGTGAATTGATAAATCTGGGAAAGCAAGAAATGAGGAGTGTTGGTGGTGAAGATTTTGCAGTTAGCATACATGAAATGTAGGAGAATGTCAAACATAAACTACATGAGAGCAGTGGAAAATGCAAGCAGAGAGATGATATGAAAAGAAGGCATGTGGAGTTTTAGGTCGGTGACTTAGTCATGGTGTATTTGAGATAGGAAAGGTTTCCTTTAGGGAGATATAACAAGTTGAAGCCAAAGAAAATTGGGCCTTGCAGAATACTGAGGAGATTTTCTGCAAATGCATGTGAGGTGGAGCTTCTAGACGACATTGGAATGTCTCTAATATTCAATGTAGTAGACTTGTATCCCTTAAGGAATAAGATAGTGGAACAACAGATGAACCTGTAGGTGAGGAAAATGGGATCGAATGGGAAGAACAATTACCTAAGAAGACACAACGAGAAAGAGAAAATTTTGGATAAAAGGATGACAAAGAAAACCATAGGAAAAGATTACTTTTAGTATTTGGTGAAATGGAAAGGTAAGCCTACAGAGGATTCTACTTGGATGAAAACAACAAAGGTGAAAAAGTATCATGCTGATCCTAAAGACATGATCTACAATTATTTTCTTCCTCGGGAGTCTGATGCAGGAGCATCTGAACTAAATGATCTCTTTTGACCCAAAAGGTCAAAAAAACAAAAAAAATTACTAAGGGAGTTGGTTCCCTAAATTTTCATTATGTTATATAATAAATCCCTCAAATACATCTAGAAGGATTCAAGGATCTTTCTATTAGCTAGGAGGTTGGGTGGTTTCTTAATTTTAGATGATTAGAGGATTTTTAGTGATCAGGTTGTTGAAACAACCGAGGCTCAATTGAGCTTAAATCTATGTAATTTTATTGAGAAAAGGGTTGGTTGGATGTAAGAGGACAAACATCTGGCTTAGAAGGTATTTTTTAATTTGAATAGAAATACCAGAGAGTGATTTTACCCTCTTTCAGATCACCGTGTGTATATTTGCAGTTATCGTAAAGTTTGAGGGGTCTTTGTTTACAGAATTATGGTTTTCATACTATGGTATTAATCTATGCATCCATGATGGAACAAGAGAATTCCTTCTAAGTGTTGGCAGGTAGATTCATATGTCGATTTGCAGAGATGGAGTTGAGCTCTGCGCAGGGGGAGTGATCGACATAGAAGGAAGAACGTGAAACGTTCATATATCATATTGAAAAACACCAACCGTTCGATCTGTTGAAGGAACTGGTCAACGATTAGATCAAGGCATGATCGTTGGATACACAAGCACTAGATCAAGGGTAGAGATTGATTGTGGAGCGCGAAGGGAGGAATAACCATCATGTTGATTCGACTTCCGCAATTGGTCTGGACCATCAGATCTCCCCGATCAAGTGATCAACAGGTGTGGTTGATTCGCTAACGATCGCACACTTCAATTATGGAGATCGAATGACGGGCTAAATGATGAGCAAGTTGGATCTCTGCAATCCATGGAGACCATCGATATCCGTCCACCGGTTGATCTAATGACTGGTAAGGCCTGTGGGGTTTTTGATGCGATCGTGTTTGATTATGAACCAGACAGAGAAGGAATTGGGTTGGATTCCATACATGACTAACATCAGGTGTTCATCCAATAAGTGATAATCAATCATGCCTTCTTCACTAGGAATGGTAAACCTAGACAAAAAATATGCAACAACATTTTGCTTCCCAGGATTATCAAGAATAGTTAGATCAAATTGCTTTAATAAAAAAATCCATCTAATCATTCTACCATTGATGTCAGATTTATTCATGAAATATCTAATGGCAACATGATCAATATGTAAAAAAACTTTATACCATGTAAAATAATGTCTAAATTTATTGAGAGCATGAACTACTGCTAAAAAATCATTTTCTGTAACAGTGTAGTTTATCTCTACACCAACTAAGTTTTTTCTTATGAAATAAATTGCATAGGGTTTGTTGTCTTCATTTTGTCCCAAGACTGCTCCTACAAATTTATCTAATGCATTAGTATGAATATGAAAAGGAAGAGACCAATTAGAAACCTATAACACATGAGCAGTTGAGAGTCTTTCTTTTATTGTTTCAAATTCTTGTTGGCAGTTTAGAGTCCAACAATAATCTAWATMTTTGGATARYAGGGTAAAAGGGGGAAAGACATCTTACTGAAGTCTTTGATGAATCTCCTGTAGTATCTTGCATGTCCAAGAAAACTTTTGATATCTTTTGGTTTCATAGGGGTAGGAAGTAGTATGATGATTTTGAATTTACTTTTGTGTAATTCAATCCCTCTGAAGGATAGATGGTGTCCGAACACAATCCCTTCTCTCGTCATCATATTCCATTTTTCATTGCTAAGGGATATGTTGATTTCTCTACATCTTTGTAGAAATTTATCCAGTGTGTCTAAGACTTTATGAAATGAGTTGTTATAATGGGTAAAGTCATCCATATAGATCTCTACTTTATCATAGATGAGTTCAGAAAATATTCCAAGTATTTCTCTTTGGAAGTGGATTGGAATTACATATGCCAAATGGTAAGACTTTGTAAGAAAATGTTCCCTAGGGACATGTAAAGGTTGTTTTGTCTTGGTCTTCAGGACTGATATGAATTTGGTTGTATCCACTAAAGCCATCCAAGAATGGAAATTATTCTTTCTCGACTAATACGTCCAAGACTTGGTCAATGAAGGGAAGGGGAAAATTGTATTTTTTTGTATCCTTGTTTAACTCTCAGTATTCCATACATATCCTCCATTTTCCAATTTTTTTTGGGACAATAACTAGGGGAGATACCCACTCACTATCTGAAATTGGATATATGAATCTGGCTTCTAACAACTTTTGTTGTTCTTGTTTAACTATATCTTTCAATGCAGGGTTCATCCTTTTTTGGGGCTACCTAACATGATTGAAATCCTCTTTGATGTAAATATGGTGAGTACAAATTGAAGGATGGATGCTTTTCATATCCTTATAATTCCATGCAAAGGATTCAATGTTTCTTTTCAACACATCTAATAATTTTTGTTCTTGTTGATTGGTAAGTTTAGTGTTGATTTTGAGTGTCTTTGTAGGGCTCATATCTATGTTTTGTAGGGCTCATATCTATGGTTTTTATAGAGGGGTCTTCAATTTCAACAATGAATTAGTCTTCCCATAATTCTGTTTTATTTTCCACGAAAATTTCAGATATGATCTCATCATTTATCCCTTCTATTTTCACATCAGATGGATATTGGTTTTGCATAAAATTCAAAAACTCAATTTTACTACTATCCAAGGTTATGTTAATTGTATAGATAGGATCGGAATTTGTTTGGACCATATCTTCTTCTTATTCTACCCACATTGGAAGGTGTTATGTTATCAAAGGTTGGGCACGAGGATAAAGAACAATTTGTTTTTGGGATAGGCCATCAATTATATTCATGTTGCATGCCCTACAACTGATGTATGCATCTGTTGTGGTGAGCCAAGGCCTGCCCAAAATAAGAGGGAACCCATTGAATTGAGACTTGGTTTGAAGAACTAAAAATTCAGTAGGATACTCCCAAAAATCAATAGAGATTATTATATATTTCAACATCCCTTCAGGTTTGACTGTGGAACTGTCTACAAGCTAAATATAGTGGGGGTATCTCTCAAGAATCCCTAAAGGTTGAGTTTTAACATGGTATATTTGGTCATAACGTTGATGGAAACCCCTAAATATATGAGATTATTATGGATCAAGGTTTTGTTGATGTGAAAATTTACTAAATGGCTTCCTAGATCCAAGTACTTAGGTACAATTAACTTCCCAAACACAAGGTCAACTAATAGTCCAACAAAATTTATTGTAGGGGTGTCTTTCCTTTTTCTCCCTAGCCTTTTGATGCACTCGTCTTTGATAAATCTATTGAAAATGGGAACATCCTTGATGGCTTGCAGGAGATGTATCTTCACACAGAAACTTTTGAGTTCTCCTAAAAGTTCTTTTTCTTCATATGTATAGGTTTTCTTTTCATTTAATCTTTTAGAATAAGGAATATTTTGTGGTTGGGGTAATATAACATCGTCTATCTCAAATTCCATAAATCTTTTATGAGCATTGGTTGTTGTTGTAAGACTTTTCCTTATCTAAGTTTAATGTCTTTTACTTTCAAGGAATAAGTCTGATAGGTTGTTTCATTGTTGTACACAGGTTACACCTGCTTGTTATTCAGATTGGGGGCAGGTTGAGTAGGTAACTGAGGTTTTTTAGAATGAAAATTATTTTGAATAGTTTGATTGGGTTGAGGAGGAAGAGTAGGAGGATGATGAATTAATGTTGGTTGCTAAAATTTTTGGGGCATCCATCCTTGTAGAGGTTGAATCCACTAAGGTTGGTCCTTGATATTTCCAAGGATTTGGATGTGTCCAAGGAGATGAATTGGGATTATACCACGGTTGAGAAGACATTTGTGTATTATATGCACCAAAATTTTAAGCAAGATTGAAGTTCAAACATGTTTGGAAGGGTCTTGGTGCTCCAAGCCTCCTATGATTGATGAAGTATAGTGATTCCACATTCTCCTCTGCTCCTTGAAATGTAGCTTTCAATATTGGAAAAGAAGGACATATTTTAGTTGGACGATTTTCTTCACAAAAACCACAAACATCTATAAGGTCTAGAGGGCATTCATTTCTAGAATGATTTTTAGTGCATTTAGTGAAATATATAGCCAATGCCTTTTCTGCTTCGTCTCGTTTCTTCATGATGTGAAAATTATCCATTTTCATGGATAAAGAATGAAATATATCAGTTTTCATATCTTCTATTAACCCTCCTAATTCATTTTTTGTATGAGTTGTAGTGTTAGAAGATTGGGGTACCATTCCTGTACTATGTATACCTTTCCTCCTTGAGGATATTGAATGGTTTTTGAATATTTGTTTGATGTCATCATATTCCATTTGATAGATATCTCCATTGAATAGGAGATTCAATGTTTCCATGATATCTCTCTTACTCCTCCGAGTAAGACAAGCTTGAGAGAGTCATTATCCATAGTACAGTTGTGAGTTCTTTTATAACTCAACTGAAATCTCTCTTCAAAGTATTATAGAGATTCATCAAGTCCTTGAGTCATTATGAATATTTCATCCCTTGTTTACCTTGCTCTGCAACAATATATGTATTTTTCACTGAAGGTATTCTTCTTTTGATCCCAAGGTTTTAGGGTGTTTCCCTATAGACTCATGAACCATCATAGAGATAAATCCTTCAAAGTAGAAGAAAAAAGTTTGATCTTTTGTTCACCAGTATTATAATCGTATGTCCTGCATATAACTGCAAACTCAAACGAGAAAGTATTAGGATCTTCAGAAACAAGTCCATGAAAATGAGGCAAGGAAGAAGGATTAATATTTCTCATCTTATCTTCTCTATTGGATCCCTGTATGGGAAACTCAAATACTTCTACCATATCTTCTTGACCACCATGGAACGAGGTGAGAGAGATTGACCAAGTCATCTGAAATATTTTCAAATTCTCTATCTTCCCTTTCCAAGAAAATTTCAAGTGTTTCAGGACCAATCTATGAATTGCTTGGCCTGTTTTGTGGTGTGGGTTTTTGGTAAAATTTTTCATTTCCTATCTCTAGGTCGATTCGTTCATAATAGTAAAGGATTTTTTTTTTTCTTTTATAATCCTAAAATGAAAATAATGTGACAAGGAGTTATCAATACTCACTTGGAGTGAAAGCACTTGGGATTTTGCACTACATAAATTCTATAGTGAGGTTGGCCTTGTGATTGAGGTGTCTTTTCTACTTCTCCAAGTCATGCAAAGAAAATAAAATGAAAATGATGTGTAGACTTTAGAACCTCGCCAACAACGATGCCAAAAAGTGGTGGACCCATGAATAGAAGCAATAATGCTACTGCACCCTTGTATTGTTACTTTACTTTTCAACCCGGGGTTCATACAAACTTACGAGGTGTGTGTAATTTGTATGCATAATGCATTGATAGTAGTATAGGTATGAGAATTATCAAGGGTGTAAATGCATGCAAATGTGTAGGGAATTGAAAGGTTAGAGAGAAACTTTGAACTATTGCTTGAATGAAAGAATACCAACTTGAAAGAACAACTAATATAAGTTATAGTGAAGTAAATATAATCTATTAACATTTAAGAAAGTAATCAAATGAAGTAAAGAGTGAACTGAATGCAAAGCATGAACTAATTCTATTATATGAAAAAAAATAAAAATTAAAGAAGTTGAACTATTGTATAAACCAAATGATATAATTTATGCCTAACCCTTGAATCAACAACAAGGCACATGTATTATTATTGTCTATTACTACTTTCATGAAAATAATATTAAGAGAAATTGAGATCTAGAGCTTAAGCAATCCTACATGAAGTTTCTACAGGAACTGTAACAGTCCCACAGGAAGCCAAAATGAGACTTTAAAAGTTAGCAGGAGTCTTCAAAAGAATTGACAAAGCTAGACTAAAATATAATGAGGAAAAAATGAAGTTTTCATCCTTGAAAAGACACCCAAGGGCATCCCAATTCATTGTTGACACTTTCTATAGGATACATGTTGAAGCTAATAATTAATAACAAATTGACAGAAATCAGAGTTAATCATGCTTGACTATATTAATCTTCAAGAGAGAATGAAATTCTAATTGATAACTTATTAAACATGGAGAGAAAAAGGGAAATTGTAACAGGGTCCTTAAGCCCTCTTGAGTGGGCCCTACCCAAGAAGCACAAGGAACCTTATAACAAATCTAATAAGTTATGAACATGACCATATTTATTTAATCAAAATCAATAGTACATCAAGAGAAAAATCTCCAAGTCTCCAACAAGAAGTCTTCTTAACAAAATCTCAATACAATATAAAATACTATGTTTTCTCCCTAAGCTAGAGACCTATTTATATCCTTGAAAGCTTGACCTCTTCACTTGAATTGGGGAGGAAATGGAGGAATAAGAGATCTCTTCCAATATCATCTAACTCTCAAACTTTTGCTTGCAAGGAGTGGTCATGAGTGAACTCAGAGCACCCTAGAGGTAGGTGGGGGATAATGTCCCTTGATTCTTGGATGGAAATGCTCTTAGGGAAACATAATCCCTTGATTCGAGGAATCCTCCTTCTCTTAAGGGGTTAGACCTATTTGATGCTACACACACTCTTTTTCATAGACATTAAATAAAAAGGTATTATATACACAAAATTCCACCTCAAAACTTATTCACTACGCAACATGCAAAAATATTCATGACTTACTATTAAATATGGTAAAAGAGCAAATATTTAGTCATATCATGGCAGGAAAATGTTCCTATGATGAACCTTTGATATAGTAAATAATTAGGCTCATCAAATAGTGTGTCCTCCTCCCAAATCAACTATAATATCAGGTATGCTATATAAACAAATATGTTAGAAAGACAAGATAAAATGCATACCTTGTCTAGATGTTCGATGAAGTCCATCGTTGAGCACTTGACCTAAAGCAATACACCTGCAACTTGTCCTCAACAACCAAGAAACAAAAACATATGGTGATAATATATAATGTTATCACATTCAATAGCATAATCCATCAACATTCATAACAAATACGCCCATGGAATAACAATTCAAATATTTTCAAGATATTAATTGGACGATAAAAGAGTATTTCTATTAAAATGTAATCAACATAAGTGAATGAATTACAAACTTATGTGCCAACACAGTTCGGAACCGAGAAACTAAGTCCCTTCCCGCTGGGCCTCCACCACCAAAGGTAAGCTAATATAAGAGAGACAATGAGGTTCTCAATCATGTAGGTAAGATCTTGGGGGCTTAATAATGTGTTCAGACTTAAAAGGACAAAGGGATGCAGACTCAATATGAAGTGAATAATTTCTCTAGAGTAACTTTTCTCTCAAAATTGAATTCTTCTCCTCTGTTCCATAGCTTGGATTTGGCCCATTTGTATCCTTCAAGTGGAACTAAAGGTTCGAGTCAAAACATTTCTAGTATATGGAAGGTCAAGGATCATGGATCTCGTGATGTGACATGGAAACTCGACACCATTATTTAATTTTGAGCACAAATCCCGATGTACATGGGTTGTAGTGGTGAAACCTACGTATACACATGTTGTAGAATAGGTAGGGCACATATATGTGGAAAAATAATGTTTTTAGATCTGGGATTTGCAAAAAGGGACTTCAAGTCTGCATAGGGAAATGGAAAAAGGCCTTATGTGCATGTTTGCATAGGGTGAGAAAAAATTGGCTATAACAAATGCCCCCTAATGTGTGAGGTCATAGGAGTATCTGCGATGGCCAAAATACATTATAAGACCCATAAGTGGAGTAATGGGGACCCAATTGGAAGAACTATCTGCTCATGAGATTATTACAATCTGCATTGACTTTGCGCACATGGTTGCCAATTTGAATTACATTGCAGATCCATGTGAAAATATACCAAACATCTGTCCATGGACATGAATAGGAAATACAAAGGTGGATACATGCCAAAGGCTATCATAGTCATGAACAAGGCCTAGTAAAACCAGTCTCAAAATCAATCTGAAGACATATGTATACAATGGAGTGCAATCTGATCTCCCATGATCACTGAAGTCACACAGGTACTGGTCCAATGAAAGGTAGCAACGGCTTAGGAAAGATGTGACTATAAACTGATGTCTTCAAGTCTTCTACATAATCCATCAAAGGTGCAAGTCTACATCGTGTGAATAAAGGAGTTGAGTTTGAACACAATGAGACTTTGTTTGATTACCGGTCATTAAGGTATATCGTTAACAAACAAGAGACATCCTATCGATAATTAAAGTAGGTATCAAGGCACCAAGTACATTCTTACAAGTGTGAATAGAGGTGTTGGGGTTGAACACTTGAAGAATCCATCGATCATGATACATTGATTTATTCCCAATTGTTGATGGTGAGAGAACCTGCCACTAATGACTGCAAGCCTCTAGGTACTCATAGGACTCTAGGTCTCGTCT
Organism: Picea mariana; assembly: GCA_032191745.1. NCBI lineage: Eukaryota > Viridiplantae > Streptophyta > Pinopsida > Pinales > Pinaceae > Picea > Picea mariana. The sequence continues at coordinate 9,382 of JASDQU010103520.1, read as the reverse complement.
CCAGAATAGATGAGATGAAGTCGATGGAAGGAGACCCACTGAAAGGAGAGAATTAAGGCATCTCTCATCATTCAACATGAGGTACAAAGAAAAAGCTTGATGATTTGGAGGAAATCGAACAAAGAACATGTGCACGAACCAACGACCATGTGCGTCCTTCGCGTGTGCTAGATGAAAGCGGTACATGAAAAGACCCTTTGAATAACAGCCAATAAGGAAAATTGTTGACAAAGGAGAGGAAACCACCAATAGGGATAATGGAATCCAAGACACTGCACGAATCCCAATGTGTGAATATATCTCTTACTGTCGAACACAAGGGAAACCACCTAGTCAACGACCAATGATGAAATGTCGACTATTGGGTTCAAGGTTACCTACCAATGAGGAAAGTAGGACTAGGGTGTGCAATAGGACTACAACTTCATGTGATACTAAGACACATTGAGGGTATGGCTGACATGTAAAGTCAAGAGTTATGAGGAATGGTTGACACAAGTTGATAGACATCCTTTGAACAAGAGCATGAGACATATGGAAGACTTTGGAAGCATAGACTTAATGATGAAACTTTGGTATGCAGGAGGCATCAATCAAAATATCCATAGGGACTGGAAGAGTAACCAGTCGGGGGAGTAAACTCTATGTACGAACTCAGATTCCTAAGGTCATGCTAAACCCAAAATTTTGATGACAAGTGGACTCAAAAAAAAATTTCTCTATTCAAAGGCGACACGACTGCTGCCAATAAGATAATATTCCCTTCCCACTTGTCTTTTTTTTTTTTCATAGTCAAATGGATGTTATGGTACAGAGGAGGAAACGAGTGTCGCAAGTAAGCAAAACTAGTTCCAGCAGTGGAACATACCTATGCTCAATGTAAGCAGGTGCATGCGAGAGATGGACACTCGGGGGAATGTTTCCTCCTAGGTATAGTGTGTCAAGCTGCAAAGGATATAAATGAGGCGCTTCTTGGTTGATGATGCAAATTTTTGAGGTGAGAGGCTTATAACGCAAAAGCAAGATCCAACAATAGGCTCAATATTGCAAGCAAGGGCATGAGATGCAATTACAACTTAACACCAAACAATGTCCTTTTTCATAATCTTAGTCTACTTGGTTTGAAAAAGGGATAAACTTGTACCAAATAGAGATCCTTTCAAATCCAATTTACAAGTGTGAAAGAGACAAGTTCACTCGAAAATATTTTCACTTTTTGAAACAAGTCGGAAAAGAGCTTAACCAAGACTCACGACCTTTCAAATCCAATTAATGAGTGTGAAAGAGACAAATTCACTCAACAATCTTTTCGATTTTTAGACGAGTCAGAAAAGAGCTTAAATTAGACTCGTTGGGGGGTTCTAGGCGACATGTCATGGGGGAGGCCAAGGCTTCCATGCAGGACCTCGGTGAAAGGTCAACAACTTATGAATAGTTGACACAAGCTTGGGAAAACCCAAAGCTCTCCAAGTCGAGCAGGATAAAGTGCTAGCGGAGGTTACCTTCTCCACGATATATTGAAGAACATCTCTTACCTGAAAAGGTATGGGAGGAGGAATTTGATACCCCACAAGAAAATCCCAGTGAAAGGGAACCTCTTGAAGACTAGGAGGAAGAGTACTCGGGAAGAGTAAAACTCTCTCTTGTTCAGAAGGTGCAGTACTAGAAATGATAATGACATGGTTGAAGGATACATCACCCTCCAAAATAAGAGTTGGATTGACCAAAAATTTCATCGGTACGACCACTTATTCAATCGTTGGTTGAATAGGATGCAAGACAACAAGGTCAGGAGACTCACCACTCTCAAAAATAGGAGTGGGGTCAGGTGACGATTGCATTGGCATGATTGTTGTGTCAATCAAAGGAGAAACAAAGTGTAGGGGAACCAAAGACGACTCAGAACCTGAAGGGACCCTAGGTGAGGACCACACTTTTGGTATCCTAACAATAGCAGGACACAAGCAAGTAAGGGATCTCCTTCGCAAATCCTACAAAGGAACTTGGGCTTACGTCTTACACGTCTAGGCTTCTCAATCATATGAATGCCCCCATCGTCACTCACAACAACTACCGACATGCTCTCAGTGTGACTAACAGAGGTTGGTGGTTCATCTACCACATGATGCACATAGGTTGGAGATGTAATGTCAGTATGACTCATGGAAACTAGAGTGATTCCCCTAGCATGACTTGCAGCAGCTGGTTTCTGGTCTTCAACATGGCATGCAGAGGTTGTCTACCGATCCCCAACATGACTATCAGAGGTTGGTGATGGGATTCCAGTATGACTTACAGTGACTGGACTGGTGGTGACGACAAGTTGTGGCATTTGAGACCAAGGTCCTGGAAAAGATTGGTTTTGAGACATTGTAGACCAGGAAGGATCCTGGTTTACACCCTATCCCTATCTGGAAAGGTAGTATCCTCTGCCTACTTGATCCATAAAGGTTTGTACATGCATAATCACTGAAGCAGATGTTTGTGAAGAGACAAAAGTGTGATAAGGATTATTCAAGTGAGGATATATGTTTCCCCCATGTGAAGGGTTTCTGTGAAGAGGGTAACCCGTACCATAAAACTGATTCCCTCCATATGAAATACCAAAGGATAGATGGAGACTCATCATGGGAAGAGTGTTCGTAGGAATTGGCATGGAGGACGAAGGATACACGGATGGGGTGTAATAAGTAGAATAACCACCCATTTGAGCACTCACTCCAGAAAAAGCGTGGCTAGGATTGGATCCATAAGAGGGGAGATTCGACCCCCCACAGTGAGAGTTGGTTGAGGGACATGAATCCTATCAAATGAATATGTAGACGATGGAGCCATCATGACCTCGGATCCAAAACTAGGATTCATATAAGCAGGCAAGGGAGAGGATGGAAAGGGTGAAGGCATGTTTGGCATACCAAGAGGAAAGTGATTAGAGACCAAAGGCATTGATTGAGTGTCGTAATTATGCATACCATTATGAAAAGAGGACAGATTCCTCCCCATGAAATGAGTGAATTTCATGGGGGAGGTAGCGGTAAATGAGGGATTCAAAGGAACTCCACTATCCATGATAATGACAACTCAAGGCACAGTATAAAATCCTAAGGTTGACTAATAATCAAAGAGCACACCAAAATAAAATCAAAAGGCCAAAATGCACACAAATAGGGTAAAGTGGCTGAAAGGGGGCTCCCTCTCTAAATTAAGTATGCCTTGCCCAAGAGGGGCCTGAGACTCCTCTAATAAATATCAGAGGTATTAGAATCAGTTATAAGGGCCCTCATGGGCTTAACAACAAGTCAGTCAGATCCCCTTAGAGAGGTAATCCTCCATAAAGGTTGTGTGTTTTCCGACCCTTATCTGACCCAGGGTACCTGCAGAATAACCCCTACAAGTAACCTATGTGGTACCTAAGTCAAGCAACTAAGAAACCACGATATAACTGATGCACATGCGAACGGTTGTAAGTCGGGTCCACCGTATGGGTAGGGTAACAAATCCTGAAACCTCGAAAGCACCACCTCTCATAGAGGTAAGGGTTCTAGCAAGATCCCCATATACGAATAAATCCCTAGACATATATCTAACACTAAGAAGGTATTGGGGGGGTTTCCCTTAAACCAACCTCACGCGACCTCATTCTTAACTCCAATGTAAGCGAAGCAGCCTGATATTACTGATTATACAATGGATTTCTCCACTCCCTTAGTTAGACACATATGTTGATTTAACAGCCTTGGAGAAGTTTACTGACAAAATCCTATTCCAAGGCTCTAAATCCTAAGATATTATGTGCACCCTATAAAAATAAAATCGTTACTAATCAATTTCAAATTATAGCATTACTTTTAGTGGCCTTGCTTACTAAAAAAGGTGCGGTCATGAAACTAGTGATGTTATGACTCAACAAGTAAAATAAATGAATATGCATACAATGAAAAGTCCTAACTTCAATGCCCAATAAATGATATGCTTTTCAAAATGCAATTCTCAATTCAGTTTTGCAATTCCAAATAAAATGCAATATTTCTTTACATGTACTAAGATCAATGATAAAGACTCAAAATATCAAATGCCAACAATGTAAAATGCCTAATATTTTTGTATTTTCAATATGAAAGAATGAAAATGCAAGGACTGAATAACAACTTAATATAAAAACTCTATTGCATGTAAACATAGACACATAGACAAATCAAGTAGGATATCAAAAAGAAAAACACCCATCCCAAGATGCAAGGACAATCAAATGAAAAGGATGATGAGAAAGTCACCACCCAAAAATTCAACCAAAGAAAGGTTTCCTGCCACTCCATAGACACTTAAAAGTCATAACAAAGATCCAAGAAGACTCAACAATCATCAAAACCTACCCAATAACAATCAAACCCAGCAACCAAGCAACAAAGGGTGATGTACACGACTGTTCAAGGGAAAATCATGTATATACGCCTCTTGCAGGAGGACAACGCGCGTATGTACGCGACTGTTAAGAAAAAAACTCATGTATATGTGTTAAAACACAGCTAGGCTAAGGAGAAGGCTAAGAAACTCATACTTAGAATAAACAGAGGTTGTCAAGCAGTCATACGACAAGAAACTCAATATAAATGAGAGCAATCTAAGGAGAAAACACTCTGAACCTTGAAAAATAAGATTATATCCCCAGTATGGTCGCCAATTATGTTACGAGGAAAATCTCTCTATGGCCAGGGGTAAACCACAACAGATGGAAATGACTGCAAAAATCAAATTTAATCTCAGGTATGCTATTTAAATAAATATGCTAGCAAGACAAGATAAAAGTCCTACATCGTCCAGGCGTTCGATGAAGTCCATTGTTGAGCATTTGACCCAAATCAATACATCTACAACTTGTCCTCAACAACCAAGCAACACAAGCATATGGTGATAATATATAATGTTAGCACATTCAATAGCATAATCCATCAACATTAATAACAAATACACCCATGGAATAACAATTCAAATTTTGGCAAGATATTAATTGGACGAGAAAAGAGTATTTCTATTAAATGTAATCATCAAAATTGAATGAATTACAAACTTTCGTGTTAGCACGGTTTGGAACCGAGAAACTAAGTCCCTTCCAGCTAGGCCTCCACCACTTCAATCCTCCACCAAAGGCAAGCTCATATAAGAGAGACAATGAGGTTCTCAATCATTTAGGGAAGAGATTGGGGGTTGAACAATGTGTTCAGACTTAAAAGGACAAAGGGATGCAAACTCAATATGAAGTGAATAATTTCTCTAGAGTAACTTTTCTCTCAAAGTTGAATTCTTCTCCTCTTTTCCAAAGCTCAGATTTGGCCCATTTGTATCCTTCAAGTGGAACTGAAGGGTCGAGTCGAAACGTTTCCAGTATATGGAAGGTCAAGGATCGTGGATCTCGTGATGTGACATGGAAACCTGACACCATTTTTTTAATTTTGGGAACAAATCTCGAATAGGCGGGCTATAGTGGTGCAACTTGCGTATACACATGTTATACACTAGGTAGGGCACATATATGTGGAAATAATGTTTTTAGCTATGGGATTTGCAAAAAGGGACTTTAAGTCTGCATATGAAAATGGAAAAAGGCATTCTATGCAAGTTTGCATAGGGTGAGGCAAATCTTGCTATAACAGAGTTATGGAGAGTACGTTGAAGGCCATTTGATAGTGTGAAGAGAGAACACCTCCTATCCAAGGGTCAAGACCCAGTTAAATATTCCTTCCATTCCTAATCTTCCATGTTAACTAGTTCTTGACTAGTGGGAAAGACTAGAAAAAATCTTTCCAAACAATGGATGCATTACAAATTTATCTATTTAGCAATATTTTCCACTCCAACATAGATAATGGGTGAATACATTTATGCATTAAAACATCCTTCCATAATCCTAACCCCTTAATCACCAACCATGATTTCTTGGCTGCTAAGGCTTTAGCAAAATAAAAAATGTTCTTCAAGTCCAACTTCCATCCTTCTTGGTCTTAGAAAGTCTCTCCTATCTAAGGCCATCTTCTCCATCTCATGTTTCCAAATCCAAATAAAACTAAAGATACTCCTTGTAATTTTGTGCAAGATTTCTTTAGGAATGTATGCTAAGGATTGCCAATATACATGGATCAACTCTAAAACTGCTTTAACCAAAGTAAATTTACCACCAATAGAAATCCATCTTATGTACCAAGAAGTAATAATTTTCTCTATCTCACTTAATAACCTCAATCAATCCCTGAATCCACACTCATTTGGCTTTAGATGAAAGCCTGAATATCTAAATCCCAAATGAAAATCCACCACTTGGAAAGGTAACATAAGTTTTGTAGCATTTTGATGAGCCTTCAACACTTTATGGAACATTTAAAATCATTGTTTCTCATTGTCCTCCAGCCTTGTATCTTTATAATATAGATCCAAAACACATTGAATTACTCGTGCATCCTTCAAAGAACCATCACCAAATAGAAGGACATCATCCACAAAATGTAGATGAGATAGAAACATAGTGCTCCCCCTCTTTAGACCTTTGATATCTCCGTGGTTGTGTTCATGAATGATACATATACTTAATTCCTCAATAATTAGGAAAAGAAGCAAAGATGATAGAGGAAACTCTTTCCTCAATCGTGTGGAAGAATAGAAAAAAGGAGTAGCAGAACCATTAACAAGGATGAAGAAAGAAACATATGAGATACATCCTTCCACCCAATTAACAAAGGAACCAAAGAACCTAACATGAAGCATCATCAACTTATGAGAATACCAAATGAACTTATCATATGCCTTAGATAAGTCTAAATTGTTGATAAAACATGACCTTGTCCTTACCTTGATAGTATGGATACCTTCTTGAGAATATTTATAGCCTCATGAAGGTGTTTACCATTAATAAAACTAAACTGGACACTTTCAATAGTAAGTGAAAGCATTGGCTCGAGTCTTTTACTAATAAACGTAGAAATAAAATTATACACCATATTATATAGATATATAGGTTTGAAATCATGAAAATATTTAGGGATATATTTCTTTAGGATCGAGTCTAAAAAGGTTGAATTAATTTCCCTGAGAACATTACTAGTGGCTCCATATTCCTCAACAACATGCAACAAATCATTTCCAACCAAGTCAAATAAGCCTTCGTAGAATTCAATAGACCACCCATAAAGATCAGGGATTTTGTATTTTTGGAAAGATTCGATGACTCCCTCTATCTTAGTGATTGTGATCTCTCTCATGAGAGCCATATTTTGATTCCGATTTACAAAACTGGGAAAACAAGTTTTCATTTAAAGTGTCTCAACAATGTTAGTTCTAGGAGGTTCCTTAAAAATTTGACTAAAATGATTTGTTCCCACCCCTTCCATTTCATCAAACCTATGAACGTGCTCAGCCACATTTAATACTCTAAATGGTATTGATATTCTTCCTCATCTTTGCATAGTTGTGAAATTTTTTTTTTTTCATCCCCTTAGGGAAACCCAAGTTGATTTTGTTTTTTTCCTCTATTTAACTTATTCCCAATCAAGAAAATCCTTTTTAGATGTTTCCAACTACTTTATGTTCTTCAACTCTTCTTCATTGGAAAGACCATTCATGTTATATTTGAAAATGTTGAGATATCCTCTAACACCATCTAAATTTTCTCTTTTGAATCCTTGAATTTAGCTTTAGCCCACTTGATGGTTTTTATTTTAACCCTCTTAATATTATCATTGAATTGAAACATAACCATGTCATTCAAATCACTGTCCATATGTTTCAATTCACTATGAACTAAATCCTAAAATTCAAGATCATTCAACCAATGAGAGTTCAATTTAAAAGGGCGATGAGGATTTTGCTCTACCTCACCACTTGGAGGAATATGGGAACATGATCAAATATACCATCCTCACCTATCTGAGATCTTATTCTTCCCACTTGGTCTACAATATTTTTAGCTATAAGAAACCTATCAAGTATTTTAGAAATACCCCCACTTTTAGCTCTATTGTTCCTTCATGTAGGCTTAAGGATCAAGGGCATGATGTCATAAAGTCCAACCTATTCAATATTTTGGAGAAGAAAGTTTACCAAAGGACTCATCCTCCCCAATTCCTCCCACACTACAACCTACCTCAAAATGAAATTCATGTCACCACCAACCATAACATTTTCCTTTCTCATAATCAAATCTTAAAAAAAGGACTCCTAGAAAATCTCTCTAGCATTAAAAGGACCATAAACATTAATGAAATTAAGACAGTCTTAAAATTTGGAGAGAAACGCTCCACAAAAATAAGTGACTTCTACCAACCTACCATTATACCACCAGATCTTCCCTCAACATTAATGGACTCAAAACTCCACCTTGGAAAGGTTGCTAACAAAATACCTTTTCTTTATCTCCCTTAAGAAAAAAAATACCTTTTTATTTATTTGTCTCAAGAATAATATATTAGATTAGCATAACCTCTAAAACATTCGACTTCACCAATTAAGAGTTTCTCTTATGGGCACTCCCCTAACCCCTGATGTTATAAGAGAGAAAAATAATTTCAATGCCTTTGAGTGGGATTTTCCTACTCTAAGGGCCTCTTTCATAGTCATTTGATTCCCCAATAAGTAGTCTTGATCTACATGCTTCATTGCATGAGTGAGAAGATATTTCCTTCAAGGATTGACCTAACTTCCACTTCGATCCATACCTAGTTCACCTTCCATGCTTTCTTCCTCCATCCCTACCCTCTTCCTCTTCGTCGATTGTGATGATATTTCTTCTCGACCTCTAGAAAAATTATTTATCTAATGACTAGAATGTTATTATTCCCTTTCATGTGACCACTACCTCTCCCTAATCCATACCTAGTCCCCTTTCCATTCTTCCTTCTAGGTCATTTCCATTATTTATTTCTCCAGCCCTACCCTCTTCTTTTTCTCCGATTTGAGATGATATTTCTTCTTAACCTTTGGAAAAAAATTGTCATTTGATGAGTAAAATGCATTCGAATGATCCATACTATACACAAAATTCTTCCTTGGAATTCTTGTATTCCCTTTCATTTAACCACCCCTCGAGAAAGTAAATCCTCCCAATACGTTTTAACCTAATCCCCCATGCTACACTCATACCTTTTAATGAGAATACATTGTCCATCCATAAATTTATTAGCTTCAATTTCCTCTTTATGGTTAACCTCTAAATCTAGGTCCAGCAAGGGTGGGGTCTCTAGAGAGTGTTTATTCGTTTTCATGAAGGAGCCATTATTTTTAATCACATCCACAAAGGTGATGGGCTTAGTTTTAACAGTAAGAAAATTCTCTTCATGAGAAACACCATGCCTTCCCATATCCTCCTCATCTACTTCTCTTAATGGTATCCTATTAC
>JASDQU010103519.1:195618-211167 GCA_032191745.1 Picea mariana | reverse complement strand
AAAAAAAAAAAAATCAACTTCCTTAAACAGACTTATTATAAAAAGAAAATTAGCCTTTTATCTTCATTGTTAAACTCTAATGGGTTTTCTTAAGTTATGAGTGTCAACAATGACATTACTACCCATCTTTACACACAAAGAAAAAATTTCCTAAATATGCATACCGTGCAATCTAACATTCTCTTTCGATTCTAAGTCATGCTAACATTTATATGTAGATATATGTCTATACATTGTATTAGTTTAGAACTACATTAGGCTTAGGACTTAGGGTTCTAAACCCTCCTCTAGTAACACACTTCCATACTTGCGTGCACAATTAAACTTAAAAGGCTATACAAATAAGGTTCATATATCATACATAATGTATTGGGGTCGGGTTATACACCTTGGCAAAGTGTCGTTTTAACATAAGGTGTTTGGCGTTTTCTTTGTATGGCCAAAGTCATCGAAGCATTCTTGGTACTTTGTTGGTTGGGTAAAGATCCTCGAGTCACTAATTAGTATAACGGTTTTCTAGTTAAAACAAAACCGAAGCTAACAAATCATTTACCCTACCTAATCTAAACAACTTCTAAACTAATCGATGTGCTAACTAGACTGATAGTGGTTAGAGATTAACAGTTTCCATAACGTAACATTACGAGGGGAATACCCTTTACTTTGTAACCCATTAATTGTGAAAGGGATGTTTATATTAGTCGAGAGTTACACCTCTAACTCATCCATTAATGGAGGCATTGAGGATGTGAAAAACGAGGGCCATCACCGGATCCTCTGTCCATTACAAATGCGCCAACTCATTTCCATCACATGGCCCGTGCTTCCCATTGTCCCATCAGCCTTCACTCTGCGTGATGTGAGTTCTTTTAGGGTTAAAGTGGTTTTGCTTCAGTCATTCTTGTGAAGTTATTCCAAGTTACCTCTGCGTTTTCTTTTGTTTTCCCAGCGTGGGGTAACTGCAGCTTGGAACACCTCCCTGGACTATTCTCACTACTGGTAAGTACCTTCATTATCATTTTACTTTATGCTCAAACTTTTTGCAAGGTATCGACATCCTACTCTTTGTGTTTCCTTTCCCATGAATTCGCACAGGTATCAATTTTTTTTGCATGTAGTTTTATTTTAGGGTTGATCGTCTCCTATATTTCTTCATTTCTTTCTGTGGTACTTCACCAGGACTATAGCCCAGAAGTCAGTTGATAGGTTAGGAACCACTCTGTAACTGTAGGTTATAATTCATCCAAGTGAGGGAAATTTCATTTGATAGGTTTTGTTATAATGTTTCCAATTTGGTTGGGTATCCTTGTATTGAGATTTTACTTGAGTCTTCCATTTCCCCACTACAGGATGATCCTTATACTGTAATTTTCCTCTTAGAATGATTTTCGAAATTTTCCTTTATGCATTTGGGGACTTTGTGAATTGAAAACATTTGTTATAGGCATATGTTTTGTATCGTGCATTGTATATTTAAAATTGGAGTTATATTTTTCGTGCCATTCTCTTAATGTTTGTGCGTGTATCAAAGGCCATGCGAGTCTGGTAACTCAGCATGGATGTTGACTCTGTATTTCCTATTCTTTAATTAAGCTTCTCTCAGTCGATGCTAGATAGACTTTGATGGTGTTATTTGATAAATAACTTTTGAATTCGGTGTTTGCAATTTAAATAATGTATTCGGCCTTTTCTTGTTATACAAATCATGTAATTCAGATTTCACTGTCGTCTCTCTATTTCTTTCTGAAGTTTTTTTTATTTTTGTTTGATTTGGTACTCAAAGCTAATGATGGGACCCTGTGATTGTGAGGGTACCCATCAGGGAGTCTTGGGATCCTCTTCCCCCTTTAGTCTGGGAAGTTACTCATCCCATCGCAACAAAGAAAGGATATCGGATTCCTCAATCATAAAAGTTAAGTCTGACTCTGCATAACCCTTCCTGTTACTAATGGTTTTGTGATATTCATCTTATCTCTGTTGAACAATTGCTAATGGTATTTTCGTGCAATCTTATGTAGGGGTTTCGTCCATGCGAGATTTGTGGATGGCGATCCCTGCGAAATGAATAAGAGGTATTCGGGTTCTCTCTTGCCCCTCTCAAGGAGTGCCTTAGGTGGCGAAGGATTAATAATCTTTAATCTTAAAAAATTATTCCTGTGGGTGAAGATATGTTTTTTATTTAATGAACGTTGATTCTTTGTCTCTACCTTTACGGCAGAGTATGAGGATCAACCTTAACCATGTATATTCGTAAGAATGATGTATATCGAACATTTCCATATTAAAAAGAAGTTGATTGAGATGGGAATACAAACAGATCCTTTAGTTCTTTTGATTCACTACTGTAACGTTTTATTCAAAATTATGAAATGGCAGTCTGAGTCGTTCGTTTTTCTTCCTAAAATGTATTGTAAGAATAATTGTGGTTTATTTAAGTAGTCTTTGCACTATGAACTTTGTAATATTTAAGACAGACACACACGTTGTGATTTACAAGAGAATGGCTGAGCTATACATTGATTTATTTCATAGACTTAGTAATGAAATCTTTATTAGTAAATCTCTTGTGTCAAGCATTGGAATTTTTAGGTATGAATGAGCTTGATGTATGAATAGACTATGTAGTAACTATATATATATATATATATCTCAAATTTACATGAGTAAATCTTTCAAGTCTCGTTGGTATTGCCTTGTCGGCAATTTCTACAGCCCTAATTACATAACCCACACAGGTATGATTGTATATATATATATATATAATGTGTATATTTCTCTTATTTTCCAGATTTCTTTTAATGTTTGTACACGTTAAAGTTTTACTACAGAACTGAATATCTTATAGGCGTAGGACCCCATGACTAGTAGAAATTTCTAGAATTTGTGTCACGTATCTTCATGGTTAAATTATTACTTTCCTTACAACGACTAAACATAGTATCTTTATAAAATCGTTTATTGTCAACATTTAGATCTGTTCCTACCACAGATAATACATATTCGCCTTATAAGTTCATTCATTAACACAATGGGTCTGTTCCTACAATAAATCACATGCAGTAACTGTATAGATGTATTCTTCAATATGATAGATTGTTCCTACAACAGATAACATGCAGTAACCATATAGATGAATTCTTCAATAGAATAGATTATTSGACTACAACATATAACATACAGTGACTTTATGATTCCATTTATTCACATATGAGCAGTAGGGTATCYGTCAGGAGTAAAATACATGTATGATACCAATTATTACATCAATATAAATAAAAYGAGAGGGGATTAGATGAACATATCTGAATAAGTGCAGAAACAACAAAGGGCACAGCCAGGTTCCTCCCAACCTTAGAACAGGGCAGCCAAATCACTTGTCATGTTCACCCCCTAGCGTGACCATCAATCTSTGATGGCTAACTCAGAACTCCTCCTCAAAAAATGATTTTCAGTTTCAACAGTCTTCGCCTTGCCTCACACTCAAGAAGTAGTGTTCATAACAACAAGAGATAGATTTATTTTCCCAACATACTAGGCAGGCTCATGCCTCCTCCCATATGCCATATATCCAAAGTCATTTTTGCTTAGGTATTTTCCCCCCCTTTAGGAATTTTCGTAGGGGCTGCCAATATCCAAATTCGTGATTTTCCACTTGTAACAATCAGCCCTGAGTTAGTTCCAACATGTTACCCAGTCATGGAGTCATGGTGAGTTAATTTCAATATGGTTGTTCCATTTGTCCTTCAACAATAATTATAAATTATTTTTTTTCATAAAAGTTTCATAGTCAAGAAGTTAGCTGGGTCAAATAAGGTCTCTTCCCAACATTCATAATCATTAATTATGATTAGTTAAATTCAAAATTCAAAATTCCCGAAAATGGCAAAATTTTCCAATTTCGAATTTACCAAAAACGGAATAATTTTCCTAAGAAATTTCAAGCTTAAAATAAATTATTTTTGGGATGTCACATCCTTTCCCCCTTCAATAGAAAATTGTCCTCAGTTTTTGTTCCTTTCTTGGAACAGGATTGGATGAGATTTCCGCAAATTTCCCTCCAACTCCCAAGTGGCCTCCTGAGGGCTAAAGTGCTTCCATTGCACCTTTACCTGAGCGATGGGTCTATTACAAAGTGTTATTTCTCTACAGTCCATAATGCACAAAGGTTCCGCTTTGAAATCGCCTTCTGGTTCCACCTACACAAAGTTCCAATCGATCATGTGAGTAGGGTCATGAACATAATTCTTTAACAAAGAAACATGAAATACATTATGAATTTTTAGATTGGCTGGAAGTGCAAGTTGGTATGCTATGGGTCCAATTCAAGCTTGGATACCAACTTGGCACAGTTCCCTATCTTCAGTGAACTTTCTCGGGATTTGACTTTTAAATAGGCGTGGTCTCCCACTTGAAATTTTGAGTGTCTTCTTTTCTGGTTCGCATAAGTTTTTTGTCTATCATGTGCCTCTTTTAAGTTCTGTTGTATTTTTCTTACTGTGCTCTCCATTTCTTAGAGCATCTCTGGTCCAACCATGAGTTTGTCAATCGGGTTATCCTAGCTAATTGGAGCCGTACACTTTATGTCGTACAATACCTCGAAATGATCACTTTAGCCTATGTTTGGTACCCATTTTTGTATGCAAATTCTACCAAGTGCAGGTAGTCTTCCCACTTGCTTGGTTTTGTTCTTACTTACATGCAGAGCATATCTTCTATAGTTTGGTTTGTTCGTTCAGATTGTCCATCCATTTTTGGATGATAACTTGTGCTGAAATTCAAGTTAGTATTTAACCATGCAAACAATTCTTTCCAAAAAGAAGATGTAAATTTTATGTCTTTATCCGAAATCACCTTTTTAGGAATACCATGCAGTCTAAAAATTTCTTTCATGAATATTTCAGCGATGCTAATAGCTTTAAAAGTAGACTTTACAGGAATAAAGTGTGCATACTTACTAAGTTTATCGATTACCACCATAATTGAATCATTTTGTTTCTAAGTTCTAGGCAAACCTGTAATAAAGTCTAGTGATATAGTCTCCCATTTCCATTCTGGCACCGGTAAGGGTTGTAATAGGCCGGCTAGATGCTGGTGTTTGGCTTTTACCTGTTGACAATATTGACACTTAGCTAAGTATTCTATTGTTTCTCCCTTCATATTAGGCCAATAGAATAACTTTCTTAGTGTTGTTATAGTTTTCTGGTATCCTTAATGTCCATAATATGGTTTCTTATGAACTTCATCCAAACCTGCTAACATTAACTCTACCGAATATGGTATGTATATTCTATTTTTAAATTGTAGTAGACCATTTTTGTTAACACTCAGATCTGTTTTGTTTGAATTTCTTGTAGTGTTTTGTAATTTTGCAACTGTTTGAGTGTAAATTTCGCCGTTATTACTTGCAGCCTTTACCCTCTGTTCAAGATCATTTTCTTCCCTGCTAATGTTTATTTCAAACAACCCATGAGCTCTTGTGCTCAAGGCATCAACTAATTTGTTTTCCTTACCCTTGATATGACTTACCTCAAAGTCAAATTTGTTCAAGAAGGCTAGCAATCTTGCTTGCGTTGCATTAAGGTCTGGCTAACTAAACAAAAATGTTACACCACTATTATCTATCAATAATAGAAATATTCTACCCATTATGTATTGTCGTCAGATTTTTAAAGTGTGTATTACAGTTGCCAACTCTAAGTCATGAGTGACGTAGTTTCATTCATGTTTATTTCTTTTCCGAGACTCATAAAAAATAACATGCCCTTCTTGGGTTAGGAAACCACCTAGTCCTTCTTTACTTGCATCTACATAGATGGTGAAGTCTTTGTCCAGATCTGCTACTTTTAAAATGCATGGAGTCGTTAATAATTCCTTTAACTTATTAAAATTGTCTTCACATTTTTGTGACCAGTTAAACTTGGTCCCCTTCTTTTGAAGTGATGTGATAGGGTATGTAATTTTGGAAAATCCCTCTATAAATATGCGGTAATATCTAGTGATTCCCATGAACGACCAAATGTCTACTACATCCTTAGGTAATGGCCATTCCATGATGGCTCTTATTTTCTTAGGATCGACTGTGATGCCTTCTACAGATATTACATGTCCTAGGTATTGTATTTTCTTCCGATAAAAATCACACTTATCGAATTTAGCATATATTTTGTGCTTCCTTAAGGTTTGCAAAACTATTCTTAAGTGTTCTTCGTGTTCTTCTTTTGTTTTACAATATACCAGAATATCGTCAATAAATACCAACATGAATTTGTCCAAGTACCGACTAAAAATATTGTTCATTAAACACATAAACGTGGTTGGCGCATTAGTGAGTCCGAAAGGTATAACCACAAATTCGTAATGTCCATATCTCATTCAAAAATCTATTTTAATTATTTCCTCATCTTTTATCCTAACTTGGTGATAACCAGATCGTAAATTCAATTTCGAGAAAATATTTTCCCCACCTACTTGATTGAACAAATCATTTATCCTAGGTAAGGGGTACTTATTATTAATATTCATCTTGTTGAATTGTCTGTAATCTATGCATAATCTCATAGTTATGTCTTTCTTTTTCACAATGAAGACTAGCGCTCCTGATGGGGAAACACTGGGTCTGATATATTCTTTGTCCAATAATTCCTGCAGTTGTATTTTTAGTTCTGTTAATTCTGAMAAACTCATTCGGTAAGGTGATTTAGATATAKGGGTTGAAAAAAGTAGTAGGTCGATAGAAAAATCTATCTCCCTCCATGGGGGTAATTCAGGTATATCATCAATAAACACATCTCTGAAATCATGCAAAATGGAAAAATCCTCCAAGTTGGGTTTATTTTCTTTTTCTAATAGGTTTGTTACTTGGATGGGATAAACTTGACAACCTTTTCTCATGAACTTATTGAATTTCATTGCTAAAATATCACTAATTGAGACTGGTTTTTGTATGCCTTGAACTATCCTAACCATGTCATTTCCGTCTTTATACTTAAGTGATTTTTCGTAACAATATAGCATTGATTTATGTTTTTCTAACCAATCCATTCCAATAATTACATCATAAGATCCTAACAGTAGAATGTTCACATTTGTCTTTATGTTTTGACTGTCTAAACTGAAATCAAAATCAGAAATAAAGTCRACAACTTTTATTTTTTGTTCATGTTGCTAGTTGTACCAGCCAATACTTTGCGTGTATTATTTTATTAAGTTTATTTGACTCCACTATACCAGGAGTGACATAACTTAATGTAGCTCTAGGACCAATTAAAATAGAAATTTAAGTGTTATTGATCTTACCTTCAATTTCCACCACAGCAGACTAGTGGTCAACTTGTCGGTCATCCATGGCTACATTGATCCGAGGTAAGCTTCTGGCTACATCCCCTACTATAGAGGCTTCTTGTAAATTGTGAACAATAGTTATGTTTTCTGAAATCAAGCGTAGATAGTTCCTCCTTAGATGAGGTTCTCCACATTACCATCATTTTAACGGTTCATGGGGGTTGTCCCCAAACTTATTTGTTCCCAGATTTACATGTTTACTGCCTACTTGCGTGTTTGGATTGTTGGAGTGAAAATATTTCCTAGGAAAGATTTTTGTTGCATTCCGATAAGGACCTGGCTGGTATCTCTTCTTTCACTGGTTCATTCGGTCTTGTTTCTTGTCCTTCCAAGCCTTGGGAAATTTTGTTCACTCTTTGTATTGGTTGTAACACATTCGTCTTTTCTGAATACTTCACTCAAGGACTTGGGATTATAAAATTCAATTATGTCCTTGTAGGACAATGGTAAACAACTTAGGAACCTTTGGATTTTCACTTTATCCCCCCGGATACAAGGTACAAACCTTAGTAATTCTAAGAATTTGTTTATCAGATCTTCCATAGCGATTTGACCAAGTCGTAGCTCATAAAATTATTTTGTTTTTATTTCATAGTAAATTTCATATAGGTATTGTTTCTTAAAGTCTAAACATTCCATTTGTTTCTTTTTTAGGCCCTTGGCCAATTTCAGATCTTGCCACCAAATAGTGGCTTTTCCTTTCAGATTATAGATCGCTATTCTGACTTTCATATTGTTGGAATAGTTGTATATCTAGAGATAGTTCTTGATGTCTAATAACAATGCTTCAGCTTCCTCTCTTGTTCTAGATTCCCCATCAAAGGTAGATGGTTTGATTTTCTTAAATTCACCCTCAAGGCGATCCACGTGTTTCCTTTTTCTGTCTATTTTTGTTTTATCTTCAGCTGAAGGTGTACCTTCAGATGAGTTGTCCCATTTTTCTACTTCAGGACTAGAATTATTGGAGGCCCTTTTTCTGACTTATTTTTCATGGTTATCATCCTTTGGGATTTTCTTTGTCACTATATTATGCAACATGACTTCATTTATTTCCTTTTGTTCTTGTTGTGCCTTCTTCAGTTTCTCATTGTCTATTTTGAAAACTTGCAGCTCAACAATGAGATTCCTCATCCTTTCTAGAACTTCAGTAGGTGAGCTTCCATCACTATTATGTCTCGGATCTTCAGGAGGTCTTTGTTTAGGATTCCCCTCAAGTCTGATTTCTGCATCATCCCGAGCTTCAATGATTAATACAAAACAAAAGACAATTTTATGTTTTTAACAGTAATGGTTTGCTAGTTTTTTCATAGACGGAAATACATGCTGAGTAATTTTATTTGGCCCAGTTCAAGGTCTAAGTGTTGTAGCCTTTTCTCTAATACCATATKTAATGTACCTCAAATTTGTCATAAAAAAAAATMAACTTCCTTAAACAGACTTATTATAAAAATAAAGTTAGCCTTTGTCGTAGCCAAATAAATTTAACATCAATTAATTACACAAACATAATAGTAACTTCTACTTGATTTCAGAAAATTCATAATTACTTTTAATTTACCACATACGCATGTTTAATTTATCAATGAATATTAATTTTATAACACAATAAAACAAATACATAAATTTAAAATACCTTGGTCTGATGCTAACCCTCCGCTTTCCACTTGCCTTGTTGACCTTCCTGTTGTTGCTTTGCCCAGCTTGAAGCCACGGACAAACTCTACCCAAAACCTTGTTCCACCCTGCCAACTGGGACAACTTCCTAGCTCCAGGATATCATATGGATATCCTATCCCCCATGCCCAAAACCCCCAGCAAACCAGTGCCCCCTGCTTTTGATTCACCGAAAGCCCCCAAAGCCAAACTCCCCACACCAGCCATCTCCACCCCCAAATTCCCTCACCAAAAATCCTCCTCCCCCAAAATGCTTCCTTCCCCAAAAATGAATGCCTTTCACCCCTCGACTCTTCCCCATCATATTCCCCTTTCACCGACTCCCCCCCTTCATTAGCTTACTGATCCATTTGTTTATTATCTTATCCCCTTATAATTAATATCTTATCCCTTTATGTTCAATGTCTTATCCCTTCCCGTGTACGTAAGTCTTTCTTTTTTTTAAACAATATAATTTATTAACTCTTTTAAATTTATTACCCTATTCATTCAATGTGATAGGTAGTTAATTTAATTAATTAATTAATTAAAATTATAACAATTAATTAATTAATAAATATTTAATTGGTATCATTATACGAATCTTGTTTAATTAATACCATGTTAAGACAATTAATCCCCTAATTAATTTTTACTTAATAATCCTTAAATATATATTCAACTAGGGTTGTTACATACACCCACCCTTCAAGAAACTTCGTCCCAAAGTTAAGGTATCTTATGGTACAAGGAAAAGAAACATGGTTCACATATTCATAACAATTAACCGACATTATCAGTAAGTAAGTCAAGAAAACTCATACATACTAGTGTATATGTACAAGAAATGCATGTGTAACTAGTACGTACAAATCTCATTCATGTACTAATAATCAAAACTGTCATCCTTTAGTAATTTATGTATGCACCCAATCCAGTCAGTGAGACTAGTCTTTTATAAAAGACAACAAACCAATCAATTGTTTGAGAAATCCTTTAATTACTATTATCCGGTTCAACAATTTTATTTTAAAAAAGTGTGGTTTAGTTACAAAATTATGAATATTCATATATACACATTTCTTTTTTTTTTTGAAGGGAAAACATTAAATTCCACCACAAGACAGATCTCCATACCTTCTCAACTATTACTACTCATCCTTTCTCCCTAACCTACTTCCATCTCCATTCCTATCCTTCCTCTGCTAGACTATCTTGGAGCGTCAACTATATTGACCTAACTCCAAATAGAACCCGTAATAGGAAGTGTCGCTATCTCGACAAAGCTTCCCTAGCAGGCATCTGACAATCATCATCACATATCTAGGGGAGTGTGAACTAACACCGTCCTCCCATGACTTCAGGTTTTGGAGGATACACTGTGGGAAATGCCTCCACACCTCCTAACAGGACTAGGGTCCACACCCTACAATGGAGGATACACGGTGGGAAATTCCTCCACCCCTCCTAACAGGACTAGGGTCCAAACCCTACAATGGAATACAGAGTTTCACCATGTTGCTAGGGGTTTTGTCTTTGTTTATTCGATTTTGGGCAGTGTCATCACCTGAAATCATGCACTGGTCCACATATCATAGCACTGCATCCAAACCAATATAAATTCCACATACAATATTCATACCATAATGTTTCTCGATTAGTGGTCTTGATATCCACTTTCATCATCATTATCCCTTGGCTATTTCATAGCCCATAACCTGTAGATTAGTCTGTAACACAAACTCATACATTTCTATGCATTACCATCATGTAATTGCATACTATCATCATTTCAATTTGGTATCCCTGTACCGATAAATTAACATCAAAGTTTTCCAGTTAGAAATAGATCTCATAATATCCCATAATTCAATTTCGACACCCATTCATAAGATTATCATTTATCCAAAATAGATTGCATCATATCCAACATCGTCCTAATAGCATTTAAACATTCATTAAATTCACATTCTCTCCATATGTCGCATCATATACATCATCATCAATAACATTTAAACATTCATAAAATTTACATTCACATAATAGATCACATTACATACATCATCATCAATAACATTTAAACATTAGTAAAAGTTCATACATTTAAAGTTTAGGTGTATCACTTAATAGTTTCATTGTGACTATAAAATAAAGTATATAGGCCTCAGGTAATCCTGGTTGTCTAAGTCAAAAGGTGGTGTTACATACGCCCAACCTTCGAGAAACATGTTCTTGATGTGGTAAAAAAAAGTGAGGGATAGTCTCTCCATAGTGTCTCGGCGTCTTCCCAAGTAGCAGATCCTAGACTATACTTGTTCCACTGGACCTTAACTTGGTCTACTAAATGGTTCCTAAGCTATCAGACTCTACGGTCCAATATGCGTAATGGTTCTATCGTGAGAGTTCCCATGTCTGATACCTACAATTCCTTCCAATTTAGTTTATGTAATTCATCATCAACATAATGACGTAAAACAGATACATGAAATACATTATGAGTTTTATGCAAGTGGGGTGGCAGTACGAGACGATATGCAACGTGTCCAATGTTCTCTTGGATCTTGAATGGTCCTATAAATCGAGTTGACAACTTTGTTCCCTTCTCGAACTGTATGGTACTCTTATTAGGCCTGATACGAATGAAAACCTGGTCTCCTACTTCATAACTTCAATCGTTCCTATGTGCATCCGCATAGCTTTTCTACCTATCTTGTGCTTCCTTTAGTCTCTGCCTAATCTGAATCACCTGTTCCTCCATTTCTTGAATCAATTATGGCCCAATTGTTACTCGGTCTTCTAGTCTATCCCAACTCAATGGCGTTTTTCATGGCCTCCCATACAAATCTTCGTAGGGTGGCATTTCGATGGAGCTATGATAACTCTTATTGTAGGCAAACTCTAGCAAAGGTAGGTACTTCTCCCACTGGCTTTGATTATCCATTACACACATCCTAAGCATGTCTTCCATGACTTGATTTACTCTCTCAGTTTTCCCATCTGTTTCAGGATGATAAGTTGTGCTTAAGTTCAACTAAGTCCCCAAMGATGACTGTAAAGTTGTCCAAAACCTAGAAGTGAATCTGGAGTCCCTATATGAAATAATCTTCCTAGGTATCCCGTGCAAACAGATAACCTCACTTACAAAGACACGTGCCACATCAGTGACATCRTAAGTGTCTCTAACCGGAATAAAATGAGCACTCTTKGTTAACTTATCCACTATCATAAGCATGGCATTGTGTCTATGGGATGTGAGCAGCAACACCACAACAAAATCCATAGAGATGACTTCCCATTTAGACATAGGAACATCATGTGGTTGTAGGAGGCCTGCCGGGTGATGGTGGTTGGCTTTCACTTGTTGACACTCCAAGCATTTGGTGACGAAATGGACTACATCACGCTTCATGCCTACCTATAAGAAGAGCTTCCTCATATATGCGTACATCTTCTTCACACCTGGATGCACACAATAAAGCTCTCTATGGGCTTCCTTTAGTGTGATGCTTCAAATATCCCCATTGTCAGGGATGTACATCCTTCCTCGATATCTTAACAGTCTGTCTGTTTCCAGACTATATCCTTCATACTTTGGATCTAATTGCCTCCCTCTCTGGAGGTTTGAAGTAACCTTTAAATACCAACTATCTCCTGGGATTTGTGTCAACACATGTTCCCTCAGATTGACCTTTAAGGTTACCAAGGAGAAGATACATGGTCTCCTACTCAAGGCATCTGCGACGATATTTTCCTTTCCTTTGATGTACGAAATATCAAAATCATACTCACTCATAAACTCACTCCATCGCCTTTGTCTGGCATTCAAATCTCTTTGAGTGAAGAGATGTTTTAAACTTTGATGGTCCATTTTGAGCTCAAAGTTTCGCCCCACAAGATAGTGCTTCCAAATTTTCAGAGCTAGCATTACAACTACCAACTCTAAATCATGAGTTGCATATAGCTCTTCGTGTTTCTTCAACTTCCTTGACGCATAGGCTATCACTCTTCCATCCTGCATTAGCATGGCCCCCAACCCTTTCTTCGAGGCATCCGTGCAGACTGTGAAGTCCTTTTCCATATCTGGCACTCGTAGAATTGATGCACTAGTTAGTAACCTCTTAAGCTCAATGAATGCCCTATCACATTCTTATGTCCATTCATACCTGACCCCCTTGCGCTGCAAGGTGGTGATGGGTTTCTCTATTTTTGAGAATCCTTCCACAAATCTCTGGTAATAACCTGCTAGCCCCATGAAGCTTCTCACCTCATGGGCATTTTTCGGCACTGGCCACTCTATAATGGCCTTTACCTTTTCTGGGTCCACAAGGATTTCTTCGCCAGAAATGATATGACCTAAATAGTGGATATCTTTCTAGAAGATGGAACACTTCGACAACTTCCCATACAATTTGTTCTCTCTAAGGTAGGACAACACTATTCGCAAGTGTTCCTCATGTTCTCTTTCATTCTTGGAATAGATGAGGATGTCATCTAAAAAGACTTGTACAAAATGGTCTAAGTACTTCTGGAATGCGCTGTTCATGAGGCTCATGAATACTATTGGCGCATTGGTCAATCCGAAAGGTACTACAATAAACTCGTAATGTCCAAACCGAGTTCGAAAGGCAGTTTTTGGGATATCACCTTCCCTAATCCTTAACCCATGATACCCTGATCGCAAATCGATATTTGAGAATAACGCTGCTCCTTTCATCTGATCGAAGAGGTCTTCTATTCGCAGCATTGGGTACCTATTTTTCACTGTAGCATGGTTCAAGTCCCTGTAGTCTATACACAGTCGTAATGATCCATCCTTCTTCTTTACAAAAATTATCGGTGAACCCCAAGGTGGAACATTGGGACTTATTATCCCTAAGTCCAGTAACTCTTTCAACTGTATTTTCAATTCACAAAGTTCCAGCGCTGTCATCCGATACGGAGTCTTGGAGATCGGTTTTGCACCAGGTTTTAGCTCAATGGTAAAATCAAGCTCCCTCTTAAGAGGTAACCCTGGTAACTTGTTCGAAAAAACATCCTGAAATTCTGACAATACCAGGTACTGATCCAATGAGGGTCCCTTCCTTTCATTCACTGCTTCCACTACATCAAGTCGACACCCTTTCCCCAAGCATCACTTAACCTTCATAGTTGATATAAAGAGTAAAGAAACTTTTCTCTGTACACCTTGGATCTTTACTGGTCTTCCTTCATCGTCGAGACAAAGCACCCTCTTTGCAAAACAATCTACCAAAGCTCGATGATCTGCTAACCAATCCATTCCAATGATTAGGTCATATTCCTCGAGAGCAGTGACGTATACCTTTAACATGGTAGTACACACTCCCAGGTCTACTATACAATTATCAACACTAGGTCCTACCGCTTGTTTTTCCCCCGAAGCCATCTCGACTTGTTTAAAGTCATCGTGCTCGTAGGCTACCAACCCACTCTTTTCTAATGCAGATGGTGAAATGAAGCTATCTATCGCACCAGAATCAAACAAAATCTTAACATTGATATGATTTAGCGTACCTGATGATTCCACCACCATGGA
The DNA here is from genome assembly GCA_032191745.1 of Picea mariana. Lineage (NCBI taxonomy): Eukaryota > Viridiplantae > Streptophyta > Pinopsida > Pinales > Pinaceae > Picea > Picea mariana. The sequence goes on along the minus strand of JASDQU010103519.1, from coordinate 196,619 downwards.
TTGATGTTCGGCCTGGCGGTTATTAACCGCTACGTAAATCTGGTGGCTGCTACTTGATCTCCCCATCGGTTCCTTTCCTTCTCTATGAACAAACCCTGACTATAACTCTGGGCAGTCACACTAGTAATGGGGTCCCCCGCACCCCCAACAGGTAACATGAGATTGAGCCTATGTAATTTTATGTGACTGTGTCTGAAATGAGTTCCTTCCCCTGGAACCCCTGCCCCTACTCAATGTTCCCTAACATGGTCGTGGACCTGTCTGTGTCGTTAGTGATGAACGAGATGTTGTACTCGCTGCCATATAAATCCCTACAGCTACTATCCTTGGCGTGACTCTGTTACCATATGGCGGTGTCCTTGAGCCCCCTCCCCTAGTAAATGTCCTCGAGGCCTTTCCTATGAATCTAGGGCGATGCGAAAATGTCGATCTTGTACCCCCGGTTAAGTTCATGGGTTCTTCCACATAATGCATATTTTCCATCACTTCCGCTACTGAAGACGGTTTCCACATCCGCACCATAGCTCTTATCTTAGGGTTTAATCCATAGACGAAGCGCTCTACCTGTCGTTTGTCATTGTCCATATACGAAACATATTTGACCAGTTCCATAAATCTGATCTCATATTCTTCTACAGTTCTATTTCCTTGTACTAAGGCATGAAATCCCCCTTCCTGTTGTTCCTCGTAGTATGCTGGTAGATATTTCCTTCGGAACCTCTCCTCGAAAATTTCCCAAGATACTATGTCTGGGGTAAGGTGCAGTTGTCTTTCTAGGTTGTTCCACCAGTTCAAGGTGTTGTCTCTTAACTGAAAAATTGTGATCTTTTCCTTTGAGTTGGATGCATAGTCCCTTAAGGCAAAACACCTTGTCATGCCTTCCAACCATGCTTCCGCGCATTCACTGGTGCAACCCCCAGCAAACTCCAGAAGTTTGATCTTCTACAATTCTTGTGTGATGTCTTCGGGTGGAGGTCCTCCCCCTGAATCCCTTGATGTTT
>JASDQU010103519.1:78745-122023 GCA_032191745.1 Picea mariana | reverse complement strand
TAGGGAATGAATATTAGGATCAAATGTCATTGGAAGAGATATTAGTACCTTTTGAACAATGATTGGTTCTTTAAATTCTTCTCCCAAACCTTTAATAGAATTCACTATTTCATCAACTCGCAAAAAGTGGGCTGCAATATCTTCATCTTCCTTCACTTTCAGTTGTTAAACTTGACCTCTGTAAGTTTGAAGCTTGGCCCCCTTGACTTTGGCATCTCCTTCGTAAAAATTTTGAATTTTGTCCAAAATATCCTTTGCAGAATCATAGTGTATAACCTTGACATACATTTATCTAACAAGATCACCCAAAATAGCATTAGTAGAATTTGAATTGTTTTCTTCGAGTTTCTTTCCATCTTTATGTGTTGGGGGAGTGGCAGGTGTCGTGTATCCATTTACTGCTTCTTACTAGACATCAAATCATTGTGACTGTAGACACATTTTCATTCTTATAATCCAGAAGTCATAGTTTTTTCTATCAAACAATGGTGTTCCATTATTGATGCACTCCATGATCTACCTTCTAGTGATTAGAGTATTTTCTGAAGGACCTKCTCTGATACAAATTGTTGGAATACTAAGAGTCGGGGGGGGCGGGGGGGGAGGGGGGTGAATCATTATTATGAAATATTTTACCACTTTTAAAGAGAACATGTAATCATTAACTTAATCAACAATATATCATCAATATATCATGATAAATATCAATCAAAAGTGCATAAAAAATAACCATAGATACACAATACACCAGAATTTACATGGAAAACCAAATGGGAGAAAACCAAATAATTCTTTCTTATAATAAAAATTACATTAATAGGAAGCACCAACTTCCAAATTTTCTAGCACCAACTAAAAGGAGGCTCCAAATCCTATTTATAGGCTCTAACCTAAAGGAAGCTACAACTCCCTAAATTCTTCAGCTACAATTGGAAGGAGGCTTCAACCCCCTAGGTTCTCCGACTCCAATCAGAAGAAGGATACAGACCCCTTTCCTTGCCCCATCCTTCCACCCTGAAATATATATGTAGACTCAACCTATCACTATCACTGATACTGATAAACAAATTGTTTTTGTATTTGTTACTTCCATTGTGAGCGTATATGTCACTGTCATTGTCACTGTATCTATCACTGTCATTGTCACTGTATCTATCACTAACACTGATATTGATACATCATCATCATCAACTAGATCCACTCACATAAACCATAGATAAAAAATGTATGCCCAACATCAAGTATCAGGAGTACATACCATATGATAAAAGATGTACTTAAACCATATACCATATCACTCATGATATGTCTCAATTGTGTCATAAACCATGTACCACAAGATATGGAAAATTCAAGTACCATAATCTCAATGATCTGCCTCAACCAATTACTAAGATATGTGCCTCATACATATGAAAATATCACAAAGGTGTGCCTCTAACAATGAACCATAACAACCATAAGCCAAGTACCAAGGATATGTCTCAAGCATGTATCAATATCACCAAGACATGAACCTTAACCATATGAAACCATGTAGCTTTAAGCCTCCAATACATGCCTCAAGCATGTACCAAACCATCCATGATACAAGCATCAAATACACATAAGAGCATACATTTAATCATGTAGAAAACCTAAATCATCTCAGATCTGTAGATCAACCTGGTGCATATTAACTTCAACAAACACATGATAACATATTCAATAAATTTTCCCCAGCCTCACTCGACAGAGACCGGTCATATGGTGGGGCATCATAGGATGAGTGTCGTACAACTCATGAGGGTGCCTAACGAGACACCTGTAGATTGACCTGTAGGGGTCAGCTAAATTAGGGTTTTTAGAAACCCTTCACTTCTGCAACTCCAAGACTTTTGCACACCTTAATTTCACTTGAGAGATAGATATTCAATGAACTTGTGTATATACAAATGAGAGACTTCTTGAGGTGTATTTATACTTTTCCAAGTGACTTATTTCCTTAACTTTAGGTCCGACCTGTACTTTCTTGTTATAAACATTTTACCCTTTAATTAATGACTTGTAACTTCTTGTTGCAACCATTTAGGGGCTTCTCAACCATTCTTTGTGTCTTTCAAATTCAAGAGGACATGACTCCTCAATTGTGATTAACCATGTGGTGTACCACCTACCATTGGAAATGACATGATGAGGAAAATTCATTTATGAGGGTTTTTCATGTACTTGTAATGTTATTCAACCTCATTTTCCTCAATCAACTTTGGGCCTCATGACCAACACTTTTTGGTTTCTTGTAGACTTATTCAAAGCATCTTCCCATGAGGTCCATGCTTAAAGATACAACATAAGGGGAGTACTTTGTATACTTCTTCAATTGTACCCATTACTTCTAGAGACTTCTAGACTTCTTCTAAAGTTGACATCAATGAAAATCAATTTTCCAACAATCTCCCCCTTTGGCATTGATGGAAACACTCATGATCCCCCTGCAACCAATGCTCCCTCTCTCTTGGATTTTATAAATGGTGAATCATGAATCATTAAATGCATGCTCTCTTGGATTTAAAAAATGGTTTGCACGATATTTTGGTGGGATGTTTGGCTTCATGGAATAATGTGTCATTAAGTTGTTTCCAGTGGGAAGGTATCCCCTATGATAACTAGACTAACCATGTTGTTGTTATGGATTTTCATAATTTCAGATTGAGTGGTGATTTATATCCCACACCATTGCTTTAGTTAAGGGATTTGAAGAATTTGAGTGTTAGCACCAATAATTTTATTGGTCAACCTATTCCCCAATATCTAGTCCTATTTAAAAAATTGGCATACTTTAACTTGTTCACAACATGAATTAGAAGCAACATATCATATAAACTAAATGATTTGTATAAGTTAACAGTGCTCTATCTCACTTCTTTGGCTTTCACTCCATCAATATATACACTGAAAATTCATGACCATTCATGGATTACAAATCTAAAGGCATTGCAAACATTTTATCTAGATGGAATTAATATCTTAGTGACATCATCTTCATAAGGACAACGAGTTGTCTTTCTCACCAAAAAAACATTACAATTTCAAATTTCAAATTGATGAGTGCCATCCCCCTTCTATAAAGAGCCTTTCATACCTCCAACTCCTTCATCTCAATGGCAACACATTTCACTTTGAAATCCCTACTTGGTTATGGAAAATGACTAGTTTGGTATCTTTGAGGATCACCAATGAAAATATCAATGGATATCTTTTGTTTGGGAGCCTCTCTTGGACTCCTGACTTGAAAAGGATTTATTTTGGAAATAATAAAATATTTGGCAAAGTCTCTCTAATTTTGCAGGAAAAATGGAAAAATATGGCTCTTTTCTAGATGCCAAACAATAGTTTGTACGACTCCATAACATCTTCAATGGGAAATCTATTATCTTTGGCTCTGATAGGTTTGGAAAGTAACATGTTGAATGGAAGGATTACATAATCAATGCCCCCCCTTCATTCACTTACTATATCAGACTTGGGATACATTAACATTAGTAGTGCAGTGCCTTCAATTATTTTCACAAATTTTCATATTTTGACTTACTTATTTTGGACTCAAATCCATTATTATAATGATTCCCATATTATCTTGCAAGATTACCAATCAAATATCACATGTTTAATAACACATGTTGTCCATTATATAGCCCCTAAACATGGACCCAAGGCTCGAATCCAAGGGATTTCAAATACCCATAGGATTGTTCTATGTATTTTCCTTACTATCTCTCATCCCATGGCTATAAGAAATGAGTTGAAAGAAACTGAAATCCACTCTTATGAATGATGTTTTTTTTTTTTAATATAATATGATATTGTATAATCGGTATATTATTACAATGATGAGTGTTCCATATATAGACAACATACGGTGACCATCCATGAAAGGTTGCATCCCTTGGATAATCGATAACTATTTATTATTATTATTATTTATTATATATATTATTTAATTATCAATAATTATATTATTAATTATTAATCTAGGAGAATGTTTTCATGATGTTTTCCAAACATCAACACTCCCTCTCAATGAGGGAGACATTTTGCATCATGCCAAGCTTGTCTCTGAAGTATACAAACTTCACGCTAGAGTCATAAAACTTTTCTATCAGTTCTTGGAGATGTCTCTCTCCCATCTGAATTGAGGAGAAACTCCCCTACGAMTCTCCCTTTAAGCCAATTGAATCTCTMTGCGATCAGGCTCACTCTGGGTATACATGTGATAACTTCTAGCATCTCAAGTCTTTATCATTCCTAGTCAAATAAACATGACTAAGGATAAAGACTACACCTGTGCCATTCACCACATGTACACCATTTTGAGTGAGTGTCAGCTCAATGCTATTTGACACATGGAAAGAACCTCAAGCAATTTGATTTCATATCACTCCTTGTAATGATCAAGGAAGGACTATGCCTGGGCCATTTTACCACACATATACCCTTGTGATAAACATACCTTATCTACCTTGGTCTACAACCCAATCTAGGAGAAGGTGTGCCCGATGCTTACTAGGGTCATTCTCATGTGTTTACACATGTCATGTATTTGGTATCTACAAGACTTGAACTATCTCATCCTATAAGGGGTGGCCAGTTCCTTGGGAATGATCAAGATAAGTCATCTTGGACTATACTTGACATATCAAGGTTCCCTCATGAAACCAATGTTAATGTTTATGCCATTATTATAGTTCTTTGCATTTCAATAGATAAGATAAACATAAGAACGAGATCACTGAGAAATACACATTCACAAGAGACACAATATTTATCCTGGGAAACCTTCTAGAGGAAGAAAACCCAGCAAAAAATCCCTTATCATAAATTGCCAATACAATGTCAAGAGATAACTCAAACCAATACAGAAAGTCCTCTCCAAAAGATGTGTTACTCTTCTCCCTCTCTCCTTTGTCGGTAACAGATAAGAACTTCTCTCTCAAACTAAGTAAGTTAGTTGTGTTCAAATGAAGCGCTAGCCTCCTTTATTTATACAAGTTCTAGCATGTGTAAAGTATCTCTTCACTAGCATGTCCGACTTCTTAATTTGGGTGGGTAAACCCATCTTTATTATATTTCTGGGTCTTCTTATTAACTGCTGGGGCTGACTTCTTATTCTGCCTATTATAATTGTCTGTTGACCAATCCGAAAAATGAGATTTTTTCCTACTACAATTACCGACATGATTAATCCACAATGGGGATTAATCCTATAAACAATATATCGATAATAATAAAAACACTCTTTGCAGTTACATTATTTCAACACTCCCCCTTAACAAGAAGGGTATTCTTCAACAACATCAGGCGAGAGAGGTCTACATCATTAGTGGCATCAGGAGGACATTATCATCAATATCATCTTGGAACATTGGATGGCATATTTACGAGTCATCAGAAGTTTTCTTCATCGACAACATCGTCATTCTCGAAAGAATTCCATCATCATCTGCATCAATATGTATCAGTAAAAATGATACCTCATCATAGCACTAGGCTAGTACATCATAGTACTACACTGGCTCAATGTCACAGTTGATAAGTTGGTAGCTCAGTGTCAGTCACATCTTTCTTTATGTCTAACAACTAGGTCAGAAGCAAGGTATACATCATCATCTTACTTTACGTCTAACAACAAGGTCAGACGCAAGGAATCATCTTTCTTTACATCTAACAACTAGGTAAGAAGCAAGGAATACACATAACGCCTTTCTTTACGTCTAACAATGAGGTCAAAAGCAATGACTCATCTTGCTTTACGTCTAACAGCAAGGTCAGAAGCAAGGAACACACAATGTCTTGCTTTACGTCTAACAACGAGGTCAGAAGCAATGAATCATCTTGCTTTACGTCTAACAGTGAGGTAAGAAGTAAGGAATATATATATACTCCCCCTTTCAAGGAGGGTCCTTTCGGACTATACCAAGCTTATCTCGAAAGTGTTCAAACTTTACATGAGATAGAGGTTTGGTCAACACATCAACAACTTGTTCATCCGTGCTAATGTACTAGAGCTTCAAGGCTCCTCTCTGTACCATGTCGCGAATGAAATGATAGCGGATGTCTATGTGCTTCGACTTGTCATGGAATATAGTATTCTCTGTCATCTTTATGTAGCTCTGGTTGTCACATAGAATCACAGTTTCTCTCATCTCCAAGTCAAGTAGGCCAGTCACCAACTTTTGAAGCCATATAGCTTCGCAGCTAGTAGAACATGCAGTAATGTACTCTGGTTCCACTGTGCTGAGAGCAATATTGGATTGCTTCCTACTCTGCCACGAGATCATGGTTGATCCCAAACTGAAACAACATCTAGAAGTGTTTTTTCTATCAGCAACGCTTCCTGCCCAATCTGAATCAGTGTATCCACTCATTGTGAAGTTATGATCTCCATCATAGCTGAGACCATAATCCATTGTACCTTTAAGGTACCTCATCACATGTTTTGCAACCATTAGGTGAACACGTCTGGGCTCTACTAGAAACTGACTCAAGGTGTCCACTACAAAACAAATGTTTGGTCTATTGTTCGTCAGGTACATCAACGATCCAAAAATTTGTCTGTATAGTGTGGCATCTAACAAGTCTAATGAAGTATCGACTAGCAGCTTCAACTTCATTTCCATGGGTGTATTCATGGACTTGCATTCCAACATGTCAAACCTCTTTAGGATTTTGACTTTGTACTTCCCTTGGTTAAGGAAGATCCTTTATGGACTCTACCATACCTCAAGACATAAGAAGTAATGCATTAGGCCGAGGTCTTTCATTTCAAATTCTGAGGCAGGTCTCTTTTTTTTTTTTACATTCAGCGATGACATTTTCTTCTCCAGTTAAGAATAAGTCATCCACATACAGTAGTCAGATTACTGGTTCATTATCCATAATTTTGAAGTAGAGATTTGAGTCTGCTTTACTCTTGGTAAAGCCTAAGCTCGTCAAGAAACTGTCTATACGGCCATACCAAGTTATAGAGGCTTGCTTCAATCCGTATAAGGCTTTCTTCAAACTGCAGACATGACATCTCCTATCTTCAACCTCAAATCCTTGGGGTTGCTCTATATACACTTCCTCTTCGATAACACCATTCAGGAAAGCTGTCTTCACATCCATCTGGTGCAGCTTCCATTTCATCTTGGCTGCAAGAGCTATAATGGTTCTGATCGAAGTGTATCTAGCCATAGGAGTGAATGTCTCTTCATAGTCAATGCCTTCCTTCTGGGAAAATCCACGAGATAAAAATATTTCTTTATACTTCTCAATACTTCTATTAGCGGCATGTTTTATTTTGAAGAGCCATCTGTAGGATACCCCATCTTTATTCTTCGATCTGGGAACTATTTCCCATACTTTGTTCTTCATAATGGATTGGTATTCCTTTGTCATGGCATCTGCCCATTCTTTTCTCTGAATGGATTCTTCAGAGCAGGTAGGCTCTTCATCTGGGAGATCACATATCAAATCCGTGTAATTGGAGAATGGATTTGGTCTTTTCACCTGTCTCAAGGTTCCTTCTGGAACAACATACTTCTCTCCATCTTGAATAAGCTCTCTCGCCCAAGCAGGCTTTCGTTTATGGGAGAAGTTCATTTGAGGAGGTTCTTGAAATTCTGTTACATCATGGTATTCAAGAAGTTCCTCATCATAGGAAGTTACGACTTCCCTCACTGGTTCTACAGCTCTGGGAACCTCCCTCATTGATTCTGCAATCTTGGGATTTAGAGGTTCCTCTTCATATAATTATTCAAGCTGGCATCTTCTTGATTTATTAAGTGTTGCTTCTTCATCAATGGTCATGTCCCTACTGATCTCAATGTGGCGGTGACCTGGTATGTAGATTATGAAGGTCTTGGATACCCCACAAATATTCCCTTCTTTCCTGAAGGGTCTAGATTGTTTCTCTTTTCTTTAGGTATATGAAAAACACTGGACAGCCAAATATTTTGAGATGGCTTACCTCTAGCTTCTTTCCAGTGAACATCTCTTCTGGTGTCTTGAGCCCAAGTGCACTAAGGAGAAATCAGTTCTGCACATAAACAACTGTCATTGCTTCTTTTGCCCATAAGCACATAGAAAGATCTTGATCATGGATCATAGTCTTCACAGCTTCCAGTATGGTTCTATTCTTCCATTTAGCTACACCATTTTTTGGGGGATCTTGATCCCAACATCTTTGCAGAAGTTCAAGAACTCTTTTGAGGTATATTCTCCTCCATTATCTGACCTAAGTATCTTAATCTTCCTTACAGAAAGGTTTTCTATCAAGGCTTTGAATTCCTTGATCTTGTTGAACACTTCAAATATATCCATGTATTTTATGAGAATAATCATTAATGAATGATACATAGTATACATATCCATTAATGGAGGATGATGGCATTGTGCCACACACGTCTGAATGAATGAGTTCCAGTACTCCTTCTTCTTTGCTGTCCCTTTTTGGAAAATGGTTCTTGATATTCTTCCCTTGCGCACATCCATTGCATATGCCTTCTTGATAAAACTTGAGTTTTGGTAAACCTGTGACAGCTTTGCATATGTATGGTAGCACCTTGTAGTTGATGTGAGCTAATATTTCTAGAGTTCACATGGATTATTCAATAGCGTGGGTCATGGCAGCTTCTGAGTGACCCACCTTCTTCTTTTCCAATGATGATTGCTTCATTTATGGTATTTCCTTTAGCACGTTTCCTTCTGCAACCTTCACTATAGCTTCCTCATGTGACCTGGAGCAAGGTAAACAAAACAACACACAAGAATAATATCTTTCTGATAATATAAAGCAATAGCATGAACAATCATCACAGTAACTCCTTTAGAGATATCACTTATAATTTATCTGAAGCAAAGATTAAAGGTAAGGAATATAATATGAAATGAGTTCAATACTCTCATAGTGTTGTGACCAAGCATTCTTCCATGGCAATTTGGAACTAACACACGAGGTTTCTCCTAAAGGAGGTGTTAGTCATATCAAGCAAATTATTTACCTCTATATTCTCACATGCTATCAAGTATAATACTTTACAACGACTACTATCTCAGCTATAGTCATCAGCTTGTCATGTGTACCTTTTAATCTTGATTAATCAAACCTGGAGCCTTGTCCTCAAGAATGAGTGCTTGCTCTTCTTCCAGGTTTCCTTCACTCAAGTGATTAGTGCTTTATTCAACCTATCTTTTGTACTAAGACAATATGCTATCTTGACAGAAGGTTAGGTTAGAGGATAAGCTCTATGATCAATTTTAATTCTTCTAATAATTTGATCATAGCTTCAACATGCAACACTGATCAAGATAATTTCATAACAAATAGATGCATATTAGAATAATCACACTTGGGTTGCATCATTCCTCTGAATGTGTTGGATATTGAGATCCTTCTGGATCTATGGCAAGAGATACCTTCTCCTGCAAATACTCTTTAGGGTTTAACCATTAAACATATGTGAGTTCATACCTCTGATGGCATTTGCAGGTAGTGGCTCCATCTGGTAGCAGTGGTAATCATTACCAACTCTTAAAAAAACTTCAAGGGTGATTGCAACTGATTCTGCGGCTACAACTACAACTGGTACTGCAACTGCAACTGGTTCTGAGACTGCAACTGCAAGTACAACTTAGGGTTTTATGAGGAAACGCTAATTTTTCAAACATCGAATTTTGAAAATATGATCCAGGGGACAGATGCGCTGAGCTGAGGCGAGTTAGCTGGTGCAGTTGGAATTTCAAAAATCCAACTTTTACCCCCTCAAACTTGATCTCCAGATTTCTGGACTGGTACTTTTGGTTTTTTGGGACTTCTGGTACTCTGGTACTTCTGGTACTCTGGTTTTCTGGTACTTTGTGAAACTAGGGTTTCACTTTCCAGGAGATCTAGCCACTGAAAAGGTGCGCTCAAGGTGCCAAAATGATCCTTGGGGGAGGGCGCAACTTTCTAGGTGGTTTTGGAGCTAAAAGAATTCACTTTTGAAAAACCCTAATTTGCAAGTACTGCAATAGTGGCATTTTTCTCTTGCGAAATATGCTTCCTTTAGGTTGGCTCTAATACCATGTTAATTTTTATGCCATTATTATAGTTCTTTTCATTTCAATAGATAAGAGCAACATAAGAATAAGATCACTGAGAAATACACATTCACAAGGGACACAACATTTATCCTGGGAAACCCTCTAGGGGAAGAAAACCCAGCAAAAACTTCCTTATCATAAATTGCCAATACAATGTCAAGAGATAACTCAAACCAATACAAAAATTCCTCTCCAAAAGATGTGCCACTCTTCTCCCTCTCTCCTTTGTCGGTAACAGATTAGAACTTGTATCTCAAACTAAGCAAGTTAGTTGTGTTCAAATGAGGTGCTAGCCTCCTTTATTTATACCAGTTCTGGCATGTGTGAAGTGTCTCTTCACTGGCAGGGCTGAATTCTTAATCTGGGTGGGTAAACCGACCTTTATTATATTTCTGGGTCTTCTAATTAACTGCTGGGGCCGACTTCTTATTCTGCCTATTATAATTGTCTGTTGACCAATCCATAAAAGGGGATTTGGTCCTAATACAATTATTGACATGATTAATTCACAATGGGGATTAATCCTATAAATAATATATCAATAATAATAAGAATACTTTTTGCAGTTACATTATTTGAACAACCAATGTCTCATCTCACTCATGAATTGTGTCCATACTAGACATCTCATGGTTCTCTCGTGGAACACATGTCTAAGACATATCGAGGTTCCCTTATGGAACCAATGTATCCCAAGACATATCAATGTTTCCTAGTGAAACCAATGTCTTGGTTCCTTCATCTGACCATCTAAGGCACGTCAGGATGAAGTCCACTTTCTCTCCTACTAGTCCATACAGGACCCTTCGTGGAGAATGTCTCATGATGCTACCTCAAACATCTCTAGGACACAACAAGGTTCCCTCATGGAACCAATGTCCCATAAGACATATTGAGGTTTCCTCATGAAACCGATATCTTGGTTCCTTCATCTAACCATATGAGGCACATTAGGATGAAGTATACATTCCCCTCTACTAGTCCACACAGGATACTCTGGGGAGAATGTCTCATGATGTTGCCTCAAACATATCTAGGACACATCAAGGTTCCCTCATGGAACCAATGCCCCCCAATAAATATCGAGGTTTCCTTGTGAAACCAATGTCTTAGTTCCTTCATCTGACCATCAGAGGTAGGTTAGGATGAAGTCTACATTCCCTGTTATTAGTCCACACAGAACCCTATGTGGAGAATGTCTCATGATGTTGCCTCAAACATATCTAGGACACATCGAGGTTCCCTCATGGAACCAATGTCCCCCAAGATATATAGAGGTTTCCTCATGAAACCAATGTCTTGGTTCCTTCATATGACCATCTAAGGCACATCAGGATGAAAAATACATTCCCCCATACTAGTCCACACAGGACCATCTGGGGATAATGTCTCATGATGTTGCCTCAAACATCAACTCTCCCTCTCAATGAGGGAGACATTCTCTGCCACACCAATCTTGTCTCGGAAGTACACAAACTTCACTCTGGATAATGGCTTAGTCAAAATGCATGCAGTTTTCTCATTAGTAGAAATGTAATGAAGTCTAATAGTTCCTCTCTGCACCATATCTCATATATAGTGATATTTAATCTCTACATGCTTTTACTTGTCATGATAAAATGAATTCACTGATAGTATTACACAACTTTGATTGTCACAATGAATCAACGTAGGCTCAAGAATCTGACCAAATAAATATGCAAGGAGATTTCAAAGCCATACTGCTTTGTGGACTACCACACTAGCTGCTATGTACTCTGCCTATGTTGTACTGAGTGATACATAATTATGCTTCCTACTAAGACAAGAGATCATAGTAGACCCCAAACTGAAACATACACTAGAAGTACTCTTTCTGTCTCTTGCACTCTCTGCCCAATCAGAATCTGTATATCCCTAGAGCTATACATCAATATTTGAGACATATCTTAAACCATAATTTAGCGTGCCATGAAAATATCTCAAAATGTGATTTGCAGCTATCCAATGCTCATGCCTCAGTTCCACGTGGAACTGGCTCAAGGTTTTCACAACGAAGAAAATGTTTGGCCTAGTATTAACCAAATACATCAATGAGTCAATCAACTGCCGATATGTGAGGGGTATACTATATCAGAATTAGAGTCTCTCAACTTCTTCAGGTCTATCACAATGGGAGTTGCCATGGATTTTCAATTCATCATCCCAAAATTCTGAAGGATATTCACAACATACTTTCCTTGACCTAGGAAGATTTCACCAGGCTTCTGCCATACTTCTAGCCCCAAATAATAGTGCATGAGACCAATATCCTTTCATGTAAAATTTATATGCTAGCTCCCTCTTACATTGAATAGTGAGAGGCTTTGCACCAAGCTCTTTTCCATATCCACCATTAGATCCATTCCAATCAGAGCCAGATACGGACCTAGAGCCTGAACCATAAGATACACCATGGTAGCTAGAAACCATGACATTACTAGTGCCATTGTGTGAAATCTTTTTATATTTGGCACCTACATCATCCCTGACATTTTTTTGTGAACAATATCCACCATCTCTACCAAAAGCAGAATGATAGTCACTCTCAACTTCTCCATAGACAACTCCATTGCCAGTACCAGCGTGGTAAGCCTCACTGTCGCCATATCCATATCCATTACCATTTCCCCAGCCTTGATATGATCCATATCCATTACCATTTCCCTTGTCTCCATATGATCCATATCCATTACCGTTTCCCTAGTGGCAACACGTGTGGAGTATTTTGCAAATATCTCAAAATCCAAACGAGATGGAGAGCTTGAAGGGTAAACCATATATCTACATTTGTATCCCTATAAATAAAGGCGTTATAGCCTACATCCATGGTCTTTTTGAATATTACAATTGTTAGGATATTTAGACACTTAAGAGTTAGTTAATATGTACTTGGTCTAATGTGTCGTTAGGTAAAAGTGTTTTTCTTAGTGTGTTTCTTTAGTATGAATTAGTATGCATTTGTAGTTAGGAAATCCGACGGTCACGATATGTTCCCGACATAGATTGATCTGAAGGTTCATACTCTCCTCGATCTTAATGACCATTGATCCATTGCTTTGCACCCGATTGGTCCATGATCTCTATTTAAATAGAATAGAGGGTCATTTGTCGATGATCGATTATGAGAAACTCTCTTGTAAAATTTCTCTGTAATATTTTTATTTTGCATTAATAAACTGCTCCAAGTGGCCATGTTGGCTGGGGTCTTGGATGTTTCCTCGTAGGGGTTTTACCATGTGAAAACATCGGTGTGTTGATCTTTTCTTTGGTTATGTGAGTGGTTATTGAAGGTGTTCTTCCTCTGTTGGAATGCCCGTGTTGTTGAACACCAACATTATTAGCCTTGCTTCAATGTGAATATGCCAATGTTATTAGCCTTGATAAAACTTGAATATGTCGTCATTATTAGCCTTTCTTGAGTTTGAATATGCCAACATTATTAGACTTTCCACAATGAAAATATGTTGACATTATTAGTCTTGCTTCAATTTGAATATGCTAACGTTATTATCCTTGCCACAACTCGAATATGCCAATGTTATTAGCCTTGACAGATTAGATGGTTTTTAAATCTTATAGATATGATATGAAAAAGAAACCTATAATTAAGGAATGTATTCATTGTATTCATTAATTTTTTTTTTTATGAACGAATGCGCTAGAAAAAAAATCCAAACTAATAATGAAACATATTTAATTAAAAAGAAGAAAAAAATGAGAACATGAAATCACATTAATAAGTTTAAAATCAAAATGCTAGTATATCATATTTTGGCTTGTAAACTATCATATTGAATTAAAACATATAGTCAAAAATACAGAGGTGTGATTACAATTGATTTACTGTTTTCCTCTCTTTCCAGAGGCTATAGTTGCAGTATTTTTGCTGAGCATTGAGACTGTGAACTCTGGAATTGTCAAAAAAGTAACTAGTCTCAGATATAAACAACCTATAATTCTTATGATTTCTCCTAGTAGTATCATCTATAGTAGAAAATGCCAATTTCCATGAAGGATGGCTACAAAAATTGAATATAGAGAAACCAAAAAAAGAGTACATCAGGGGATGTTTTCAAGAGGAGGGACAATAGTAGATTCTGGAACCTGGAGGTTGTCATTATATAAACCTTCAAAGTGAATGCATGTTCTTGTTTCCATTATAGTTATCTTTTTGTCCATAAACTTTTTATGTATTTGAAGAAATTACATTTGCATCAGGTGATCCAGAATTGGATCCAGGAGACAGATGGGGCTCAGAAAGGCCTAAAAATAAAATTTCTCAGAATCTCTTCAAAATGGACGTGTGCATAGGCCTTGTCGATACGAAACCATCACAACTTGAACATGCTCAAACAAACATTGTATGCTCCAGATATCACGATCAGGGAGTGACATGTGTCACCACTAAAAGGGTGACACGTGGCACATCCGTACTGATGACGTGGAAAATATGTATCAATGATGTGGCACATCCATACTAATGACATGAAAGGTCTGACATGTGGTAGGTAGAGTGCCAGGTGACTGGGCTGAAAACTTGACAGACAGGTGGACGAATGGTTGCTAGACACATCACATCAGTTTGAGTGAATGGGAAGGTGCCACGTGGCACCCATTTATTGGATCGTTTGGTTGGAAAAATGTTTGGGCTCTATGAGGTTTGAATCTATGACCTTGAGCATGGACGAACTTCTTAGAAAGGCCAGGCTAACCATCCTGTGATCAGTTTGGTTCTTAACCTATAGTGGCAGCATTAATATTTAAGTTGAAAGGTTTTATGACGTGGTAGAGGTTAGTGTTGGGGCTAGGCCCCCAACCCCCAACACATGCGACCACCCATATGTCCACACTGATATTTGTTTGGCATGAATGTAATGTATATTCCCCCCCCGACGGATATATGGGAGTTAGCCCGATCGTATGGGATCACATAAGACCTGGATGACAGTTAACGCAGAGTTTCGGGGTTAGCCCAGGTCGACTGGGCTATCCCTCCGACCAAGGGGCATAACCTAGGGATAAATGTTAGGATTCTAACCATTGTATAAGTGCATGGGGCGTGGGTGGTGGCCATATGGCCAAGCCACATGACCAAGGACCGATGTATGGGGGCTAGAGACCAGGGGCCAACCTTAACCCATGGATAATTGGAAGCACGCATATGACCAGGAGCACCTATGAAAGGGGGATGCACCCTGTTATGTGCTATTAAGTGGGTTTTTAACCATATCTTATGATTTTTTTAAACGGATTTTTAGCCTGATTGAGGGGATTTAGTCCATTTTTTAGGGATCCTTGGCCCTTTTTGAGGACAGATCTTGGGGGGAAGTTGGGAGATGGTTACCAACTTCAGGCCTAGATAATCCATGGCTTCTTGGAGCCATGGGATAACATTCATAGTAGATAAATGTTGAATAAATGTAGAGGCAAAGCCATTTTTATGCAGGGAATCTATTGAGGAGGACACCTTTGCGGGCCATTTCTGGGAGCTTCGTTCATCCGATTTGGGTGATGTCAATTTTGATGGGTTCTTGAGATCTGGTAGAAGATGACCAACTCATTGTTGTAATCCATTGACACTTTCATGATTTACATTTAAATATTTGAACATAAATAAGAAAGCCTCCCCTACTAAGACAAAGGCCTAGAGACGTAGGCAAGATTGTCGAACTTTGTTATCACATTGGTGTTTATGGTTTGTTGTCTTCATGATTATGTTCAAATATGTATAATGCTTAATGATTGTTATGTTTCCTCATTATTTATTTCTCTTTCATTAAGTTCCTAAATGGTAAAATAACACATGCAAGATAACTCAACCATTGTCGTTTAAAAGATCTTTTCAGATCAAGTGGTATCAGAGCTAATTGATGGTTGGAATTTGAGTTTGCATGTTTACCAGGGAAAGGCACATCTCAAGTGAGAAAATGGTAGTGAAAGAGGGACTTTCTCAAGATGAGAAGGATATGTGGAAAAATCTCTTTTCCATGTCAAAGATGGTGAAAGTGTTGTATGAAGACTACTTGGAACAAAATAGATCGGTTCAAAGGAAATATTCAAATAACAACAAAGGAGAAGAAGGATTGAAGGAATTTCCTTCTACATATGTTTCAAAAAGCATCTATGAGGTATGTAGTGAAGGTCATTCATCGATTTCACATAGTTCCCATCAAGATGGTTCTTTTGGTTCATTTGAAAAACATACAAGAGGTATAGGTTTGAAATTTCTAACCAATATGGGTTATGAAGGAAAGGGCCTTGGAATTGAGGGATAAGGTATCATTAATCCCATTGAGGTTGTGTAAAGACCTCATTATTTAGGATTGGGATATGGCGAAGAGGACATTAGAACATTCTCCAAAACAACGGAAGAAAGTAATGCTTCAAATGGACAACTTAAGTCATTGCGGGAACACTTCACGAAAGGTGATGGTGTATCACTCCATGATTGTGATAGTGAATGCAAGTAATCTCCAAAGAAAAGTGAATATAAGCAAGACACGTATAATGGTCATGATTTTTCCAGTTCTCTTTTTTATTATAAAAAACATGATCATGTAATCCAAAACTTGTGGAATATTTATCCTTGTACTTTTTTTCATTCACCCAAGCATTGTGTTATCAAGTGTTGGAAGAGACAATCTTTGTACATGAAGTTTATGTTGACCAAGAAGGATACACGACATAAAGACTCTACTCCACAAAGGAAGAAAGAGAAGGGAAAATAAGTCTAGATGCCAAAAAAATCACTGCACTTATTGCAGCAGGGGTGGACATCAAACGACTAATTGTTGGAGGCTTAATCCAGAGCTTCATCCAAAGAAGGACAAAAGGATTTCACATTTACTCACAAAGAAAGAGAAATTACCAAAGAAGAAAGAGGAAAACCATGAAGCAAATATACCAACCACTTGGTTTTGCCAGAAGTGGATGTCACATCTTCATTGTATTTTGCTTCCATTAATGTAATCACCAATGTTGAAATGATGACATGTTATAACATCATTTTTGAACAACATAGTATTTTGTTTTTTTCCTTATGAGTATGTAATCAATAAGGTTGATTTTGTAACCTTTTGGAGGACCAAAAGGTATTTAGTGGGGAGGTGTGATCCAGAATTGGATCTAGGAGCCAGATGGGGCTCAAAAAGGCCTAAAAATCAAAGTGCTCATAATCTCTTCAAAATGGACGTGTGCGAAGGCCTCTTCGATACAAACCCAACGCAACATGAACAATCTCAAATGAATTTTGTATGATACAAATATCATGATCTATTCATTTTTCCAAATAGACAAAAGGTCAATAGTTAACAGGAAAAAAGTAAGTGTTGACGTTAGCGTGATGTCATGCTGACATGGAAACATCTGGAGGTGATACATGGCAGCTGACCATACAGTGACGTGGATAGGTTGTTGACTGGGTAGGTACAGATGGAACAATTAGGGAGTGAAACGTGTCACCACTACAAGGGTGACATGTGTCACATTCGTACGGATGATGTGGCACATCCATACTGATGACATGGGACATCTGTACTGATGATGTTGCAGGTCAGACACATAGCAGGTATAGTGGCAGGTGAATGGGATGACAACTTGACATACAGGTGGACCAATGGTGGTTGGACATGTGGCATCAATTCGAGCGAATGGGAAGGTGCCACGTGGCCTAGACATGGGCTACCATGTGGCACCCATTTATTGACTCGTTGGGTTGGAAAAATGTTTGGGCTCTATGAGGTTTGAACCAACAACCTCAAGCATGGATGAAGGGCTTAGCAAGGCTGGGATAGCCAACTCGCCATCAATTTAGTTCTTAACCTATAGTTGCATCATTAATATTTAAATTGAAAGGTTTTGTGACATGGATAAGGTTAGCGTTGGGACTAGGTCCCAGCCCCCAACACATGCGACCACCCATATTTCCACACTAATATTTTTTTGCAGGAATGTAAGGTATATCCCCCCCCCGACGAATATATGAGAGTTAGCCCGATTGTATGGGATCACATATGACTTGGATGACAGTTGGTGCAAAGTTTTGGGGTTAGCCCCAGTTGGTCGGGATGGCCCGCTGACCAAGGGGAATAAACCAAGGCTAAACCGTCAGGAGTCTAACCATTGTATAAGTGCATGGGGCTTGGGTGGTGGCCAAATGGCCAAGCCACATGACCAAGGACCGATGTATGGGAGCTAGAGACCAGGGGCCAGTGCACCAGCCTTTTTCCATGGACACTTGGAAGCGTGCATGTGACCAGGAGCACCTAAGAAAGGGGGAATACACCCTGTTATGTGCTATTAAGTGGGTTTTTAACATGATCTTATGTTTTTTTTAAATGGATTTTCAGTCTGATTGAGGGGATTTAGTCCATTGTTTAGGGATCTTGGGCCCTTTTTGAGGCCAGATCTTGGGGGGAAGTTGGGAGATGGTTATGAAATTCAAGCCTATATAAACTAGGTCTTCTTGGAGACATGGGAGAACATTCAAACAAAATAAATGATGAAGAAATGTAGAGGCAAATCCATTTTTATGCAGGGAATCTATTGAGGAGCGCACCTTTGTGGGCCATTTTCGGGAGCTTCGTTCATTCAATTTGGGTGTCGTCAGTTTTGATGTGTTCTTGAGATCTAGTAGAACATGAACAACTCATTGTTGTAATCCATTAGCACTTTCATGATGTACATTTAAAGCTTCAAACAAAAATAAGAAAGCCTCACCCACTAAGACAAAGGCCTGGAGACGTAGGCGAGATTGTTGAACTCCATTATCACATTGGTGTTTATGGTTTGTTGTCTTCATGCTTACATTCAAATCTGTATAATGCTTAATGGTTGTTATGTTTCCTCATTATTTATTTCTCTTTAATTAAGTTTCTAAATGGTAAAATAACACATACAATATAACTCAACCATTGTCATTTAAAAGATCTTTTCGGATCATCAGGAGTTCATTGATAACAACCTTCTTTTCTATGAGGGCTAGTCTCAGTGAAACATTTACATACCAGTAGAGGTATATGGTATGATGATACTTTGAGTCTCTCATTTGATATGACCCGRTATTTGGTATCTAAGTCTGCATCTATGCATCTATTTCCCCATCTATATTTAATTGTTTGATGTGCCTCTCTTCTGCCTCTAAGGCTTACAAAGCATCTCATTTTGGAGAAGGAGTGTGATCTTGAAAGGTTTCCCCAGCTCAGATAACCTCTTGGTGAGTACAGGGGAGAGGCGTATTCACCAAAGACCATTGATCTCTATAACTGGCCCTACCCCTATCCATTTTGACTTTGATGGCAAGGMAGTGGAGAAAACTTAGAGTGGTATCATCACAAATGAAGCTAAACTAAGAGTCTGAGAGATATTTTGTATTCTCTTGGCTAGATAAGGAATAGGAGTAGGCCATCGAATTGCACAAAATAAAACATATGTCATGGGGAAAAATTCCAAGAGGGGAAGAGAAACTTGGCATCATACCTTCTTAATGAACTAGAATGAATGTTATTGATGACATAGGAGCTATGGTCATTATTTCCCCTTAAGGAGAGCTGCCATTGATTGTTTCTTTCTAGTATGAATAGAACCAAAGCTTCCAAATGTAAATGTGTTGAACCTGCACATAATAGATGTATCTAGGAATTGACATACACAGTTGCAAAGAAAATATGAGAAAAGAGAATAAGGAGAGAAAGAATGGAAGAATTCTCATTAACCAAATGAATGAATGATAATTTACACATGATATACTATGCATAACTCAACTAATGCGCACTGGAGGAGAATCCAATGTGCCATAGTGGTGGTCTAGAGTGATATAGACACACATAAAAAATTACGAGAGTAAACTGCCACCTATTCTAGTCTCTCGGGCAGTTAAGGGAGTGAACTACCACCTAGTCTGAGTTAACTAGTCTACCAGTCTTCAGTTAACTGAATGAAAGAGAGTGAAGTGAGTAGGAGATTGGGGAATCATGAGTAATGCACTAGTTTGGTAATGATCCCAAGGACAATGCACGTTAGCTGGTGATGATCCCAATGTTGCATGGTGATAATCCAATGTGGCATCTAGACTCCACTCAACTGCTCAAACTGAAGTGTGAATTGAAGAGAATATTCTCCTAGAGGAATATTCTACTTAAAATATAGGAGATTAAATATAGATCTCCTTAGAGATATCACCATGAAGAAATGAATTCTTCACATCCATATGATGGACTTCCCATCCCTTGGCTTCCACAATGGAAAGTGCCAAACGTATGGAATCCATGTTCGCTACTGGAGTGAAGGTCTCATCATAGTCAATCCCATGCACCTATTGAAAGCCTTTGGAAACTAGCCTGGATTTTTGTCAGCTAACCTGCCCATCCACTACGCTCTTGGTCCTGTAGACCCATTTTCACTTGACAAGTTTCCTTCCTGAGAGAAGGGGAACCAGATCCCAAGTTTGGTTCTCAGGGATGGATCTGTACTCCTCCTGCATGAAAGATTCCCAAAATGGATTTCCAGCAGCCTTGCCATAAGACCATGGATCTAAAGACTAAACCAAGAAAATATTCCTGGGTGGCATAGGTTCAGTGGCAGTGAGTGCAAGAGGAGGCTCCTCAAAATCAGATTGGGTCCTCCTAGTATCAGTTGGATTCCCAACAAGATCTCCTACATCCTAAAGAGTATTCTTGGCCCACCTGGGCCTCTTCTCTGGCTCTGCATCTGCATCTACACTGACTCTTCATCTAACTGTACTGAATCTATATCTGGATCGTCTGAATCCTATGAATTAGAACTCTCATTTGAAGAAGATTCGACATGTGCATTCTCATAATCTCTGACAGGTGGAAGAACAAAAATGTCTGCATACGACTGTTGAGGTACATGCGAGACACATTCCTCGAATTGGACACTACGCTCAATGATGATTTAGTCTGAGGAAAGATTAATGATTCGGTATCCTTTCACACCGTCAAGGTATCCAACAAAGATACACTCTGTGATCTATGGATCAAGTGCCTTCCTCTTCTCATAGGGAATCATGGACCATGCACGTGAACCGAAAATACGGAAGTGGGTCACTTCCAGTTTGAGACCGCTCCAAGCCTCGTAAGGGGTCTTATCCTTAACATATCTATGGGGAGATATTATTTGGATGTAGTTTTCACAATTAAGTGCTTCAACCCATAATATTTGTCTAAGTGATTTTGCATGTATCATGCAATATGCCATCTCTTTTAGAGATCTATTTTTCCGCTCAGAAACTCCGTTTTGTTGTAGAGTATAGGGAACCATGTGATGCAAATGAATCCCTGCCTCATGACAAAGATTCTGTATCTCATGGTTGACATACTCTCCCTCATTATCTGTTTAGAGGACTTTTATTTTCTTTCCTAACTGTGTCTCAACAAGGGCTTTGAAATCTTTGAGGTGTTGAAAGACCCTTGATTGTTCCCTAAGAAAGTAAATCCATGTGAAGTGTGATAAATCATCAATAAAAATTAGAACATACCTTAATTTACTAATTGATGGATGTGGAAAAGGGCCCATGAGGTCACTATGGATCAGATTTAAAGGAAAGTAATCCTTATGAGTCTTTTCTTTGTCAAATTTCTCTTGAGGGTGTTTTCCAAGAACATATCCCTCACAAATTCCTTTGGAGAAGTGGATGTTGGGTAGACCATCAACCATTCCCTACTTTATTATATGTTTCATATATCTAAAATTTAAATGTCTGAACCTTTCGTGCCATATCCTACTTCTTTCATCAACACAGGTAAGCAGTAATGCAAAATCTGGTTCAATAAATTCAGAAAATGTGTAGAGACTAGATTGATGATTTACCTCACCGATAGTAACCCTGGAATTGGTTTGCATGTCATAGATATTCATTGCATTAGGTGTGAATATGAATCTCTTTCAGGTTCCATAGTTCTTCATCTGATCCAGGAAGAGAATATTGACGAAAATTTTGGGAACGTGTAACATATTCTAGAAGCTTTTGTTTGTGAGTTCAATCCTTTCTTTGTCAGTGACCTCAATTGGAGTGTTGTTCCCCATTAGAATAGGAGGACCTTTGAATGCATCCAATGAAGAATAAAATTATTTTGGGGCATCCATGTGATGTGATTCTTCTGAATCTACGATCCAAGCATTGGGAGAGGAGTTGATGGTTGTTGGCATAGGGGAATAACCAGGGTTCAATTCTTCAACAACACACCAAAAAAACCCTAATGACCGGCCCTTTCAGAAACACCTGCGAAGCAAATGAAGTCTCACCCGAGGTAGAGGAAGAGGGGGTTGTAGGACTCAAGTGTCTGCAACCTAGCTGGGACACAGATTTGTGATCACAATGCTTTAACAAATCACTTAGCAATTAGCATTCATTAGTCTTTAACCCTTTATTCACATCACAGGTAAAAACCTCATTACAGAAAAACATAGTATTCAACAAGATCTTACATCTTATCACCCCCTTATGCGAAGATCTTGTTGAATACTACCATTTAGCACATAGCATAAACATATCTAGTATTAATCCAAGTTATTAAGCACTAACATACTATATCAAATGAATCTGACATACATAAATATTCATCACTAAGCATAAATCAAATTAATGACATAAAGAAATCACAACACATGATATACATGGTTCACCCCTAGTGTGGGGCTACGTCCACCAACTCTTTGCCTTCTTTATTATCTTCTTTCAATCCTCTTACATGCACAAATCCACAAAACCAACTCTGCATAGGACATGAGATCTATGACACCTCGCAAGATCCTCCTTCCCGAGTTAGGTCACAGCACGAAGCCTTCTTACATAGTCTACACACCAGCTGCTTACAAACACTTGCACTTAGCTCTGCAAGTCTTAACTCATAGTATGCATAAAGCCTCTAGCTCTGCACTAAGACAATTCTAACAAGTCTCTCCACTACTTTATTACATCACCTAGATAACTATTTATACATTAAAAATGGGGCCTAAACATGGGTAAACCCATGGGCCAACATCCCATACCCATTACATAAACCCTAATCCCAAAAATCTCACAAAAGGGGGTGATATCCCACGATCTCTGCTTCACCCAGTGCTTCATCTTCGACCAGCCTGTCGAGGTCCCAAAAAATGGTCAAACACAACCAAGGTTCTCCAAAACTTGGTCGAGGGCCAACAAGCCCCCAACACTCACCTGTGACTCATCCCGAGTCACTTTGATCTAGGCAACTTTGCTTCGACGGCCTTGATCTTGACTCGAGCTTCTTCAACCTACTGCTTCTCCAGATCCTCCTTCATGATGAACTACTGAATAAATTTCTCGATCACCAGTCCTTCCAATCATTGTTCCATCATGGTGACTACTTTTTCTAGCTGTGCAACTTGTCCCTCAATCCTCTCAAAACGTGTGCAGGATTCATCCTGCACTACTATAGCCTTTGGGTCACTTCCATAACTTTACTCTGGATGGCATGGACCTGTTTTTGAATGATGCACTGTTCCTGGGACCTTTTCATCCTCTCGATTGTTGATAGTGGCTTCAACTGTGCTTGTATTGTCACTGCTTGTTGCTTTGCCTCCTAGAGCTGTGACTCCAATGTCCTTAGTTCTACGTCCTCTGGAAGGCGCTCGTATATCTGCGCACTTCAACTGCTTAATTGATTTAATTCTAAGGACAATGCCTTGATT
The DNA here is from genome assembly GCA_032191745.1 of Picea mariana. Lineage (NCBI taxonomy): Eukaryota > Viridiplantae > Streptophyta > Pinopsida > Pinales > Pinaceae > Picea > Picea mariana. The sequence continues at coordinate 98,224 of JASDQU010103519.1, read as the reverse complement.
CTTTCTACTACACTCTGATAAGTTTCTTCCCTCTTATCTCGCAGTTCCTGTGGAGTGATTGGCATGACTTTTTGTTCCAATTCTGCCACTCTTACTTCAAGCTGTTGAATAGCTTCATCGAGCTTCTCCACTTAACTCTCCACTGTGTCTTCTTCTATCTGTGTGAGGTCTGACATAGAGCAAAGTGCTTTGGTGACTGCCTCCTTGACTCCCATCTAGTCTGTGAGCAACTATTCTTTTTCCTTCTAGATCTGTGCTTTATCTTTTGGAAAATTCTCCTGGAGGTCATCTTTCTCTTGCTGCACAATATGACGTTGCTCTAGGGCTTCTTCTTTTTCTTTCTTTAATGCCTTTATGGCCTGCTCCTTTTCCTCCTAGACCTGATGAAGGTGAGCCTCGATCAATTATGCTAATCTGTGTAGTTGGGCAGGCTCATCTCATACTTCTATGCCCCTTTTTGACAACGATGCATTAGAGAATGCGTGACTCGAATAAAGAGCCTGCTATACCCCTTTAAGCTCTGCCTCAATCCTGTCAAACATTATCTTCTATTTGGATTTGCTTCACCTCAAAATGTCCTCTGAGGTATCTGATACAACGACGATGATGAGGTCAATATCATCTACCATGAGAACAGTATGAAATCGAGGTTTATTGGCGTTTGACTTCTTTCAGGATGAAGGTTTCTGCGGGGAACCCTTTATTTTCTTTGATGTCTATGTCCCCATGATGGGATTCTTAGGCGGTGTTACTTCGCCATGTTCCTATTTGTTTTCTTTCCCTGCATCCTCTTCTTTGTATACTTCGTCACCTCCTCTTCCTTCAGGTGAATCTGGTGTAGTTTCCTTTGATGCACTGCTCAATTCATGTACCTCTTCCTTCTTTTTCTTCCTATTGCTGCTAGGTGTACCATATTCTTCCCGAGTGACTATAGAACTTTTGATGAGGTTAGGTTCAGAGAGTTCTGTCTGTTTGACCGGTACAAGGAACTCTGTAGGCTATTCCTTGGTTATTTCTTCCATGTCCTCCTCTATGAGTTTGTAATAGGACTGGAGCTCTTCTTTGTGTTCGTCTCCGTGCATAGTGATATAGATGAAGTGCCTGTCTATGCAAAACTTTGCAAGTGGCTTGAACCTGTGTAGAGTGTTCGACGTCATGCAAGGGAAGGATTCAATTTCCTTCTTCAGTTGTAGATAATAGGTGTGGAACACCACATTTCTCTACCATTGCTTCACCATGTCTCTTGAATACCATAGTGTAGTGAACTTCACAGCTAGTGGTTCGGATGACTCAATTTTAGGGAAGGTCACTCCTTTTGACATCTCCCAAGCAATGAAGGCAATGAGAACCAACATCCAACTAAAATGGAACTCATAGAACTAATCCTGAGCTTCATGGTATTCTTTCTCTAACTGGTTGATGAGGTAGCTCACCCAGTTCATTTGCATCCCTTTGACGCATTTTCATGCGAGGTCGACGAAAAACCCCGTGACCTGCATTGGCCTATTCTTCCCAATGAGCTTACCAGTGATAAAATGGAAAGCTAGGTGCACTGCACCATTTTGGATGGAGGCTATCTTTTATCCCTGAGTCCCTTTCTCCACATCATTGTAGGTTTGTTTTATGCACTGTGCCAAGGTACGATTTGTAGCCTTCCCTAGGTAGAAATCATGGGGATCTGGTCCTTGCATGCTTAATCCAGAGATCYGATGGATCAACACCGGATCTACTGTGATGCACCAATCCAACCACATGTAACCACCATGGTAACATGAAAAGAGGATTTTAATGCATGCATTAACCTCCTTATGTATGCCAAAGTGTGGGATCTTCATCACATTAAGAATGGTGGACCTCGTGATGTCCATAGTTCACGTGATTCTCGCTTGTGTGGAGCGAGCATGCCATAGTTATTGCAGTCTCATAAGTTGAAGTCATTGATATTCAATGTCATAATATTTCCTAACTGCAGTCCAAATGCACGTATCCCCTTTGGGAGGTACATAGTAATCAGTGTATATTCAAAGTCCCTTGGGACACTATCACAAATAACCATGCCATCAATAGGAGGGATATAGTCGAGCAGGATTGATGGGATGAGATTCACGTTTTCCAAGTTGTCACAATGCTTGCTTCTCTTCTCTTTCAAAGTACCGGAGGGCCCAGATCGACATGCAGTAGATGGGGAGAGTTGCACTCCTCTCATCGATGAGGCATGTACTCCCATGGACATGACCTTCTCTTCCTTGAGTTTTACGAGGATTTCTTTGATGTATTTTTCTACTGCTCTAAGGTCACCCGACATACACACTCAAGATCAGATATCTCGGGTCAGTGAACAAACAACCAAGGTAGCAGAATGGATGACGAGGTTACAATAAGAACTGCGTGAAAGTGATTAGTTCTCTGTGGGCTTGGATAATCAAAATTTGTGAAAGTGTCCTCGGTGCAATGCTCAACGGGATAAATAGAAAACGTCGTAACAGGCTCCTCCAACTGGTAGGAATATCTCGATCAATACAATTCCATCCATTATGGCGCAATCCCAATGGTCCAATGGTGAATGTTCTGGCAATAAACTGTGTTTTTATCTATTCTGGAGTGTCATTCTAATGATCAGGATGCCTCCAACAATCATATTGCTTCGCCGTGGTGAAGTGCTAGTCGATTTTATTCTGATATTCCGACGAGATTCAAGTTTTGCAAGCCTTCCTTTTGTGAATTCCTCTCTGGAACCTCCTGCAATTTTTCTAGCTTTTCTTTCTTCTTATTGAGCTTTCTAGCTTCCTTTTCTGTGATCTGTGTCTCTATATTCCTCTTTCCATTCATGTTCTTATCCATTCTTAGCATAGTAACTTCGCATTATTGAGGATCTTTCTGAAGGTTCTAGGATAATACTTCTTCTCTTACTATTTCTGGAGTAGGGGCTCTACTCTCCTACATGGATAGGTTCTTTAAGCCTTCTTCTGTTCTTTCAACTTTGACAACTAAGTCTCTGGTCCTCAGTTGCTTCGACTTGTCCTCTTGTTATTTTATCAAGCGTGCTATTCTCTTAGCCATGAAATCCCTTAATTCTTTCTTTTTCTATTCTGTAGCTTCTTCTTCTTCTCTCCTTTGGATCTGATCTCTCTCAATCCAAGTCTTTCCTAACAAAAGTGCAAAGGGAGCATTGTTTTCAACAAACTTAAGGACCTCAAATTCTTCTTCTATTGATATTCCATGAGAAACCATAGGTACATGGGCAAGTATTCCACAGAGGGTTATCATCTTTCCTTTAAACAATCCTATTTCTCCCAATGAAGGAATCATAATAGGCTTTCCTAAGATTTCCCAAGTACTTTCTGTCATAATGTTCACCTGTGTTTCTGCATCCAATACACAGTCTATGTAGAAGTCTCCAATTCTTGTTTCTATGCACTCTTTCTCTTTTAAAATCTCTGATAAATCGATGTCTCTATGATCATTCAATGTTTCTTTCATCTGAAATAATATAGCCTCTAATGCTTTCTGGTTCTTTAGCATATTCTTAGTCTCTTGACCTCCCTCATGGTCTTCTTGTCTCATGTTCATATTCTTAACTTTATTAATAATTCTAGGGAAATATAAAACTTCATGTCCAATAGCATTACAACAAAGGCAAATAGGACTTCTACCAGGGCATTCCTTAACAAGATGTCCTGGTCTTCTGCAATTATAACATAATGTCTATCTTCTCTTTCTCTTAAATGATCCCCAACCTTTCATGTACTACGCAATGGGATCATAGTGATATACTTGCAAAAAATTCTTTCTAGGATCCTGCATCCACTTGTTAGTCCAAAAGTTCTTTCTATGCATAGGGATAACATATCTTTCACTATTTTTATCAGATCTATTCATATCATATCTTCTTTCTTCTAGTTGTGCCCTAGTTTTCAGACTAGGACAAAATTTATCAAATATACCTAGATCCATTCTTTCGAAATGAAAATTTCCACTTATATTACCTTTATCAGAGCATAAATCCTTAAGATCTTACCTCTTTTCTTTAGATCTGATTCCCTTCTTAGCACAGATCTTCACAAGTGAAGTAGAGTATTGCACACTACAACAATAGATCTATGCACGTAGCTTTCTCTTTTCCCCAGTTCCCAACAATCATAGTTTCAAGTCCCAACAACAGAACCATTTTTGGCATGGGGGAAGACCCAGGGTTCAATGCTTCAACATCGCACCAAAAAAACCCTAACTACCGACCCTTTCGGCAACACATGTGAAGCAGATGGATTATCACCCGAGGTAGAGGTAGGGGTGGTTGCATGACTCAAGTGTCTGCAACATAGCTGGGACATAGATCTATGATCATAATGCTTTAACAGAGCACTTAGCAGTTAACATTCATTTGTCCTTAACCCTTTATTCACATCGCAGGTAAAACCCTAATTACAGAACAATGCAATATTCAACAACATCTAAGCATATCTGACCATTTATCACATAACATCAATAGATCTAGCATTCATCCAAGTTATTAAGCACTAAGATACTATATTAGATGCATCTAACATACACAAATATTCAACACTAATCATAAATCACATTAATGACACAAAGCAATCACAACACAGGATATACGTGGTTCACCCCTAGCATGGGGCTGCATCCACAAACTCTTTGCCTTCTTTATTATCTTCTTTCAATCCTCTTACATGCACAGAGCCACAAAACCAACTCCGCATAGGACAGGAKATCTGCGTGCACCTTTCCAGATCCTCCTTCCTGAGTTAGGTCACAACAAAAAGCCTTCTTACACAGTCTGCACACTAGCTTCTTACAATCACTTGCACTTAGCTCTACAAGTCTTAACACATAGTATGCAAAAAGCCTCTAGCTCTGCACTAAGCTGATTCTACTAGGTCTCTCCACTACTTTCTTACATCGCTTAGATATCTATTTATACATTACAAATGGGGCCTAAACATGGGTAAACCCATGGGCCAACATCCCATACCCGTTACATAAACCCTAATCCAAAAAATCTCACAAAATGGGGCGATATCCTGCGATCTCTGCTTTACCTAGCGCTTCATATTCGAACATCCTGATGAGGTCCCAAAAAAATGGTCAAACACAACCAAGGTTGTCCAAAACATGGTTGAGGGCCAACAATGGAAATTAAAGCATGGATAGAATTTCCTTTCTTGGGATTATGATCTTCTGGCTTCTTCTTTTTGGCACCCTCAGGGATGCGATCTCCAAGATCATTTTTTTGAAGTATTTAGGTCATTAGATCTATATGTTTCTGCATACATGCAGATTCTGGATGGAATCCTTTATGGAAGTAAGTGCATTTCTCCCCTTTTCTTCACTTTCCACCTTTGGATCTGGAGGCATCGTTGAAGGGTTTTGAGTACCCTTCCTTCTTTGGATTTCCATGTGTTTTCCTTTTGTCTTTATCTTTAGATTTTTTATATTGATAACCACTACCATATTGCACAGTAAGTGCATGCACCTTTAGGCCTTTGATTTTTCCCATATTGATGAGCTTGTTCTGCTCTTGTGTCAGAGACTCGATAAATGCCTCAAGAGAGGGCATCGTCTAGTTGGTTCTAGAGGCGAACCTAAGTGAATGAAATGTGGATACAAACATTGAGTATTATGGACCAAGTTTGGAGATAATGGTCATAACCATTTGTTTCTCCTCCTTAGATTTATCAACCCCGCAAGCCTTGAGTTGTGACATCAAATCCTTATATTTGGTAAAGAAATCTTGGAGATTGTCGAAGGTTTTTGGATCCAATGTGAGCAATTCCACCTTAAGCATGTGTCCCCTCATCTCATCTTGTTTTCCAAAAATCCATTCCATGGTGGTCCAGGCTTCATTGGGGGTTTTACAGGAGGATATGTGAAAGAGGAGTTCAGGAGAAATGAGACTGTAAATTGTTCCAAACACTTCATCCATTCGATTTAGATACTTGGATTTTTCTATGGATGATTTTGGTTCTATCTCTATGTTCATGGTTAACCAGTATAATCCTCTTCTTCAAACATGCATGATCATATTCTCCTTCCATGCAAAGAAATTGTACAGTGTAAGAATGAATTCTTTTAGAAATTCCATTTTTCCGTTGTCTTCAATCTTTGGTACCTACAAAATTAATCTGGTGTGTATTTTCCCTAATAGTTCATCGCCTCTAATACCATGTAAATGTGTTGAACCTACACAAAATAGATTTAGCTAGGAATTGACATACACAGTTGTAGAGAAAATATTAGAAAAGAGAAGTAGGAGAGAAAGAATGGACGAATTCTCATTAACCAAATGAATGAACGATAATTTACACATGACATACTCTGTATAACTCAACTAATACGCACTGGAGGAGAATCCAATTCTCCATAGTGGTGGTATAGAGTGATATGGACACACACCAACAATTATGGGAGTAAACTTCCACCTAGTCTAGTCTCTCAGCAAGTTACGGGAGTGAGTTGCCACCTAGTCTGAGTTAAATAGTCTATCAGTATTCAATTAACTAATTGAAACAGAGTGAAGTGAGGAGCATATCAGGGAATCATGAGTAAAGCACTATTCTGGTGATGATCCCAAAGACAATGTGCATTAGTTGGTGATGATCCCAATGCTGCATGGTGATAATCCCAATGGTGATAATCCCAATACTGCATGGTGATGATCCCAATGCTACATGGTGATAATAGATCTAGCTATGAATTGACATACACAGTTGTAGAGAAAATATTAGAAAAGAGAAGAAGGAGAGAAAGAATGAAAGAATTCTCATTAAATAAATGAATGAATGATAATTTACACATGACATACTCTGTATAAATCAACTAATGTGCATTGGAAGAGAATACAATGCGCCATAGTGGTTATATAGAGTGATCTAGACACACACCAACAATTATGGGAGTAGACTTCCACCTATTCTAGTCTCTCAAGAAGTTATGGGAGTAGACTTCCACCTAGTCTAGTCTCTCAGGAAGTTGTGGGAGTGAACTACCACCTAGTTTGAGTTAACTATTCTATTAGTCTTCAATTAACTAATTGAAACATAGTGAAGTGAGGAGGAGATCAAGGAATCATGAGTAATGCGCTATTCTGGTGATGATCCCAAGGACAATGTGCACTAGTTGGTGATGATCCCAATGATGCATACTGATAATCCCAATGTGGCATCTAGACTCCAGTCAACTGATCAAACTGAAGAGAATATTCTCCCTAAATTATAGGAGACTGAATAATGACTAATAAACATAAGGAAAACCTTATAAAAAAGAAATCCTAGGTGTGTGTGAAGTATCTCCAACACCAAACCAATGATGATCTCCTCTAAAGAGGTCTCTTGTATTAACTTCATACTGGTAGGATGTATTATCCATATATTCCACATTTAAAATGGGAGTTGGCCAAGTGAAGGGCCATTTATTGATGCGTGTAAGCATACATATAAGCAAGGGTTGGGATGGTGACCATCCAACATGAGTTGGAGAGGGTGTGTGACCATTGATTGACACCCAAATCGAGAATGATAGTATATTATATTATTATGCTATGCCTTTTTGATTTGGTTTGTAACGATTTAGTGGATTTTGACCTTTATTGAAATTTAAATTTCTTATGTCCCTAGGGGACATATAACATTGACTTTGACCTATTAATTCAACCATACATTTATTAAAATGTTGTGTTTTTAAAGTTTAGCACAAGGATTATTTTTTTGTATTTTTTATGATTTATTTCATAATTATTTTTTAGCCCATTGATTGGCTCTAGAGTGGTGACATTCTTGATTTGATAAGGGGGTGGGAAAGATAAAAGTGTTTCGACATCATGTTGTGTAGGTTTCATACATGTGATTTGTGAGTGCATTCACATCCCATGTTTTTTTTGATCTGAAATGGATCTGAACAAAAAATGAATGGTTGTAAGACTTAATACTCATAAGAAATTCAACAATTAATGCTCAAGTTTGAAGAAAAAGAAAAGATGATGCAAGCATTAAAAAAATAAATTAAATGAAAGAAAAGAAAGTGGAAAATAAATAAATGAGGAAAAGAAAATGAAGTAGGAGAGAAAGTTGGGGAATGGGAAATGAAAGGAGAAGGGTTCTTGGCCTTCCCATTACCCCCAATTGTTCCTATATTGTTTTGTAATTGGAATCACAAATGATATTTTGGCTGAAAGGAGAGGATGTGAAGAAGATAATCCTGGATATGTAAATTGTTGAATGGAACTGAGAGCCATGACCCTGCAACCTACATTATATAATGAAATTGTCGAAACAAATATTGAGCAATCATTTTAAGGTGGTTTTCCCATTTCGGTTTCAAGGGTAAAATCTATGTGTTCATTATGAATAATTGTTGTGTCTATGGTGTGTATTACTACATGTAAACTTTAGTAATTCCTCCTGGTTTTTTTGATTGATTATTATATTCAATTAGTGGGCATTTTAATTTGTGGTCTCTCTGAGTCAATGTGGGCAATTTCTAACATTTCCAAATGCGTTAACCCTGAGGAATGTTGAGTTCTCATAGCCACAACCATTTTCCTTAACCAATTGATTCATTCCCTTATATATATAGTGATACACTATTGTACACTCATAAGTATAAAATCTTTGTTATACATAACATCAATGAAATGCAATGAATATAACATCATTGTTATATATAACATCAAATGAATATGTCTTTTGCAATTTTCTAGTTAATTTTTATTCCTGTTTATTTATAATTAACAAATCTCTCCCTACTCAAGCCATTAGGAATTTGATGGGTCATATGCTTCGTTCAAACCATGACAACGATTTTTTTGTAAACTCCAAGATTAAAAACTGGTGTGGAGTCTCAGTTTATAGCCATCTATTTTCATTTTGATACTTTCTTAGGTGGTATTTCTGCTAATCCATTAGTCTATAAACTCCATTTTGTGTTTGTTTCATCCCATTCCTTCCATAAAAAAATTACTCTTAAATGTAGTCTTAAATGTTAGGAATAAGTGATTCAGAGTTTGCAAGATTGCTCCAATAAACATTGGAAGCAATTTCATGAGAATGCTAGCACTACTATTAATTTATTATTGACAATTATAATTGTTGAACTATATAGAGACCATAAGAAGCTTGACTAACTGGCAACTRAATAGTCCTAAGAAATATTAAAATATATATAGGTAACATGTGTGGGAAAATGAATTGAATTGCTTGCTTTATTTTTCACTAATTTCATTGGAGCATGTGTGAGTCAAATTGGCACTTGAAACAGAGCATTGAAAACAAAAAATAACATAAGATTTGAAGAAGCATAGCCATTTAGGGCCTACTTGCACGAAAATTAGCAATATATGAAATTGAGTCCAAAGGCCTAATTGTAATTTCATTATCATATGGATGTTTCATATGTCGATTGCACCAAATACAAAAGGCTTATAATCAATCTTGAGTAGAGATAATAGAGCACAACTTACATTTCCATAGAGGATCCATGCTGGTGAGATGTGTGGGATATAAGTCCCACATTTATGGATCGTATTGATATCAAAGTATTTTAATCCTTGGTTGTGATGTAATTGAAAAAAATTTGAGAAGAAATCAGATTCAACATGGGTAAAGCACAAAAGAGAGAAATGTTGGAATACCTACAATCCATCAATGTGTAGATTCAAGAAGAAAACATGCACTTGAAGGAGAACATACACATGTTTGACCATAAGATAGGAAAGTTGGAAAAGGATCTTGATACCTTTGTAAGACTACTATAATTGCTAAATAATATTTTTTTTGGATGTCAAGTTCTCCTACCATTGTTATGGCAGATTGGGATAAGAGAAAAGTTCAACTTGTGTAGTTGGGAGAGAAGGTATTTTAGCTCGATAATTAGCAGGATGAGAGGTTTTCTTGAATGATGGATCAATTCCACCAAGAGTTGGTAGAGAAGGAGGAGGCATTGGCCAAGTTATAGGAAGATTTACAAGAGAGCAAGGAAGTAAATCAACCTTCCATTTCTACTCCAAAATCTAGCACCATGACTGAGACGAACATGGTAAGATCACCTTCCATATAATTTTCTCAAGAGAATTTTGGTAATTTTCAAAATCATACTAGAGGCATCAATTCCAAACTACTAAAATAGATGTTTTATGATGGATAATTCCTAGGAAAGATAATTCAAGGCATCATAAACCCCATTGTAGTTGAATTGAGGGTCAACCATGAAGGTATAGGTTTTGATGACACAGAGGAAAAGTCCATAATCATCAATATCATGTTTATGAAGGCAATATATGTTGCATATTTGGCCTTCTTATTAGAAGGAAGAGAAATAAATATTGAATATGGCAACACACTACCACTCCATCCTTCTTATAGTACATTGCAGAAGGGAAGTGTTGAAAAGAGTTCAAAGACTCAATCTACACCAACAATCAAAATAATTAGCATGTCAATAAGCCATAATAAGAAGAATAATACCAATAGGTATGCATCAAACAAGACACTCATTGTGTGTTATTGGTATAATAATAAAGGCCACAATTTTTATTGTTATTGTTATTATGGGGCACATTCATTCTGTGGGAAGAAAGGTCATCTTGAGTCATATTTCTAGGATAAGCAAGCCACATGCCACAAGCCATAATGTTTTTAGAGGAATAATGGAAAGAAGACTTCCCCAACACAATGGAAAACTCAAAGGGACATGGAGAAAAAGAGCATGCCAAGTAGTCAATGCAGTACCAAGAATTTTCATCACCATTGCAAGTTGAATGGAAACTGGGAAACAAAGCATTGTAGGCTTCATCTGGAGCTTCATCCTAGGAACCACACAACCAAGACAAGAGTGTGGAGAATGAAGATATTTCTACATTTCCAGTTGAAAGAGTAGATATTGTTTAGGGAGTTATAGTAGCATAGGAGGATAAGGTGTATGTTTTGGAAACTATTTTTGTAAAAATAAGGTGTTGTGATTGCACATGAAGGATGTCATTCAATTGAAATTGCTCCATATATAGAGATTTTTGCAAGCATGGGCAAGTAGTAGAACCATTTCCATGTTGGAAATAAATTGGTATCAACAGAAGAAGTTAGTCTACAATTTATTTTGATTATTTTCTACATGATGGCATACTCATTGTTGGGATCTCAGTCAACAAACAAAGAACATAATTAAACTTGGCTTCCATTGGATGCCAAGATAGACTGTCTCTAGGCCTAAGAATGAAAGAAACTTGCATGTTGAATATGGGAATGGATTATGATCGAAGAGAGTTTCAAATTTGAAGGTTTTTAAGAGAATAGAATCAATGAGCATATTGCTACACTGCAGGAACAATTGGAGAAAGAAACCAAATATGGATCCATAGCCAAAACCAAGGTCAGGAGATAGAGCCATGAGCCAAAGTTGGAGCTAGAGTCAAAGTTGTAAACAGGAACAAAAGTTGAGAGACATGTTCTAGAGAAGAAAACATAAGGCACATTGATCTATAGATTGGTTTCCTAGAATATTTTGGAGACCAAAAGCCTCTCAATGGGGATTTGTGATCCATTTACATTATTAATGTGGATTCTCATGATTAGATGACTTGATTGCTTTTCAACCAATGCTTTAAAAGAAACAAACAGATTGAAAAATTCACTTTTGATATTTAAAAAGTAAAACCAAATGGGTTGAGTGCGATCATTAATGAAACTAAGAATATATCATGCTCTTGAAAATTTTGGAATGGGGAATGGCCCACTTATGTCACTGTGAACCAATTCAAGTGATGTTGGTTCTTTCTATGAATGAATAGTTGGAAAGGAATCTCTATGATTCTTACCTAAAATACAACCATGACAAGCACCATCATTGCATAAGATAGGGGGTAGTTCATTCACCATTTGGTGCTTCAAGAGATACTACAAGTAGTGGGAGTTCAAAGGACAAAATTGCTTGTGCAATAGTTTGTTTAGGCCATCAATGTGAGCAAGAATGATGGTGGTAGGTGATGAAGGTTTGAATCTATTAAATTTGTACAACCTTGAAGAGTCATCAACACATCCTGAATCTATTACAATAGATGGATCCTTTAGATATGTAGTTACAACATTGTGAGGTGAAAAATCTATTGTTTTTCCATAACCAAAATGAGTAATTTGAAAAATTGAAAGCAAATTTGTAGAAATATTACAAGCATGAATACATTGCTAAATTACCCACCAAGAAGATCTAGTATTCCTATTCCTAACATCTAAAGGAGAGCTATCCATGACAAAACTATGTCAAGTTGTAAAATCATCAAGACTAGAGAAAATATCCTTGTAACTGGCCATGATGAAGAGAGGCCTCTGAATCGAAAATCCATTAATACAATGGTTGACTTGCTATTGAAAAACAAGCATGAGGCTAAGAAGTATAAGAGGAGGAAGAATCAAGCATAATTTCATGTTTTTTAATGGCTTCTTCCAATGATTGAATATTATTCCAATAATGTGTGTCTAGAGTCCCATATTTTCCATAAAAGGAATGAGACCTAAGTGGCTTATTAACCTTTCACCTGGTGCTTTACTAAGACTCTATATAAGGATGAGTTAGTGTAGGTGGCCTAGAAATCATGGGTTGTTTGGCTCCTCTTAATGGCTTCTTGAAGGGTTTGGAGCCCTTATGATTTTGAGCAAACAAGGATTTCTACTTAGTACCTATATCAGGGGCACCCATATGCATGAGTTTTTCTTTCTCATGTGCTAATTATTCACAAAATAACTCAAAAGTAGGCATATTATAATTGGATCCTAATGCATCTCTCATATAATAAAAAATAGAGACAAATATATCAAAACGATCTTTGAGTTTATATAGAATAGTCAGTATTTCATTATCATCATCCTTAGTTATTCCACAATCACTAAGGTGAAGTATTAATAGCTTGAATTTTGTGACATAGTCTTCAATTTGAAGAAATTATGTCATTTAAAGATATATGAGCTTATTAACCAAATAGTTTTCTTGTATCAATTTGGTTTTCCCAAATAGTTATTAAAACTTCAACCATGCTTCATGAGGTGTGTTAATGGGCTGAATATGGAATTTGATATCTTCAAATATTGTCATTCCAATTAGACCTCTTGTTTCATCGTTATGATTAATCCATTTTCTATGTCTCTCTGTATCAATTGGTCTTGGATCCATCCCAAGAATCATCTAATACACCCATTTACTTATAAGTATATACTCCATGTAGGATTTGGCTCCTATCCTTGTGCCCACCCCCTAGAGAAAGTTCTAGACATGTATCTCTTTTTTATTGCTTCTAAAGGAGTAGGCCAAGATGTTTTTTTTCTTCATATCCAAATTAAAAACTTGATAAGGAGAACAAAAATTGTCTATAGTAGAAACCAAATTACTAGATAATTCATGGTTCATAATATCATTCTGTGGTAGAGTTTCATACCCTACCCAAAAATCCTTCACCTCCCAACCTGATAACTAAGTATTTTCCTCCATACGAGGTTGAGTTTCAACATTTGGTTCTTCTAGTTCCTTTGTCACCAAACAAATATTGGAAGGGAAAGATTCAATCCCAATGTTAGGTCCCATTATTTTTTCTAGCACCAAACCATCCAATGGCTCTTCAATAAGAAACATATCCTTTGTAGGAGATTTTTAGAACTCTAAACTCTCCTCCAACCTACCCTCCTTCTCTCCAATTGAATGCACTTCATCGTTGTTGGAATTTATCATACAATTGTGGAAATTTCTCAAAATCCAAAATTTAGAAATTCACCTATGAACTAGAGGTTTCCTAGATATTAACCCTATGAATTTTCAACCCTAGTTCTATTATGGATTACAATTAAAATACCAGTGGTAGTGGGTAATTTTTCAATCCTTAATAACCCCAATTTTCTAGGAAATCTAAGAAAAAAGATACTGAAGTGTTGTCATAAGTTTCAACCCTCTGGAGAAATATTGTCGCGCATAAAATAGATATAAGAACCCTTATTTACAACAACAAAACAACCTATATATTCTTCAATTACAATGTTAAATCACTTAACACAATTTCCCTTGAGTTATGTCAAATAAAAAAACATATATAGTTGGATATCGCAAACGACGAAGAACATATGGATTTCATTAATATGATAATATGAATTTCATATACACACCATAGACTTATTCCAAGGATATTGCAATCCAAAACCCTATCTAGGGAAAACAATGAAAAACCTTAACTCAACCCAGGAGATCTAACAATAATGAATCACTCAACACGGTCTTCCAAAGAAATATGCCTCCTCCTCTTCTTATTCACCCAATACAACCTAGGGTTTCGTCCCAAAACCCTAATATTAGAATCTCCATGGGAGGAAACACTAACCCTATACTTCAATATGCTCAAAGAAGATTAAAAAACCCTAGTGACTCAAAGAAAGAGAGATATTGATTACAAATGAATATATATGAGAGAGAGAGAGGGAGAGAGAGGGAGAGAGAGATCCTCCAAGTCACATCTCTACACCAGAGTGAATAAGAATGATGAGTGATATGAATGAGTAAAGGACTCTTCCTTCCTCTATATATATAAGGGAGGACAACTGAACAATGTGGCCCAATACCCCTACAAGGAACCTACAATTATCACATGTAGGCTCACACTCCAAGTGGAGCACTACAATGGAAGGCTCATAGATGGAATAACCAATGCAACATGACCAACATATCTCCCATGAGGTATACTCACCCTCATTGAAGATCAGTGGTAAAAACAAGGTTAAACATTGTAGGAGATATTTTGAAAGTTTTTTAGTGACTTTGATGACCAAAATAAATTAATATAAACATTTAAAATAGAGGATGTGATCCACCATTGTTGCAACAATATGTGGGTACATGTCACGAGTCTTCCGTTTATTTCTAAATAAAACTAACAACACCAACACATCTACTAGAGACAACATTATAATAATAAATGCAACATACTCCATGCTCGATTCCATTGTTTCCCCGTTGGAATTATTATATGATGTCTAATAATAAGAAGGTTATGGTTTTTATTGAATTGATTATTGTGATGTAGAATACATATTTTTTTTAATATGTTTTTTTGTATGTTAGAAGTGTTGGCACACTTACTTATACTTAGGGGGGGGGTGTGAATCAATATAGGAATGTTTTTACTTTTCTTTAGAATATTTATCAATTTGTTACTTTACCAACTATGAGATTTTAATGAAAATATAAACAACCATACAAACATACAATCCACATTGCACATAGATTTAATGTGAAAAACCCAAATGGGAGAAAACTACAAAAATTTTCTTTATAAAAACATGTAGGCATCAACCTACTATTACAATATTTTCATGCACAAACTTGTTGTTATAATGTTTGTAGGAACCAACCTGCAAGAGACACCAATCCTCCTAAGCACCAACTCAACAATAATGTTTGCAGACACCAACCTGCATGAGACACCAATCCCCTTGGTCAAGCACCAAATCAACAACAATGATTTTAGGAACCAACCTGCATGAGACACCAATCCGCCTGAATAAGAACTAACTCAACATCAATGTTTGCAGGAACTAACCTATAGGATACACAATCCCCTTGGCTAAGCACCAACTTAGCAACAATGTTTGCAGACACCAAACTGCATGAGACCAATCCCCTCAGGCTGCCAATAATATCCAATTGAATCTTTACTTCAAGTCTTCACCTATACAAATCAACTTCTCTGTATCTACTATCACATCACTCTCCACCAGTTTACATTATATATGAATTCATAAATTCCTTAGACCTTACACCTCCTAGCCACCCTTAGAAAATAACATTATTCTCTTTTATATTTTCTTTCATTCAAAAATCTCTGAGCCTCAGAGATTCTCTTCCACTCTCAATTACGCAATTTCAGAACTTCTCTCTTACTCAAAATTATCAATACATCATTATTTATACGTGATCCCATACACTAAAATTTGTCCACATATGCCAGAAATCATGCTCAATAGGTCGGCTGCAATTTCCAATCTTCCTCAAAACTGGGCTATCAAAACACTTCCATGAAAACTGGTCTCAATCTTCTTCTACTGCATGCGATATGTTCATGGGCCCCTATCGATCAACCACCATTGGATATGATCCTTGAAAAAATCATGATCATTGAATTGTTCTCCACCCAACAAAACACACAACATGACTTTGACTCTCAGGAGCCTTCCAATCTAGTTCTTTGATTTGATCTCGATCATTTATCTCGTTCCTTAGATATCAAGGTCACTGGGCCTATTGGGTCCCTGGCCTTCAACCATCCACCTTCATTCTTAAAATATATGATATACTCATGTGATCCAATCTTCTTATGACATGTGGTCTAGTTACAATGCAACACGACCTCAACGCTCAACCACTGTTCGATCCATCTCAAATTCAATCTTGAGCATTGATCTGGTTCTCCACATCACTTAACACAACCTCATCGCACAACCACCATCYGATCAGATTGAGAATAAGTCTCAACCATTGATCTCATTCTTKGGATATTGGGACCACTGGGATATCACATCCTCGAGCCTTCAACACKCATTAATACTTCAACCATTCATCTGATATTTGAAATATTGGTGTGACATGGTATCCAAAACGGCTTCATATACATCTCTTGATTGACATGGAACTGTACAAAGTTTGACACATGGCATTGTATTTGGTTGTTGACATCACCTCCATGTGGATCTGACTTGCCACCTGAGTTGGCCCACCATGTATCGGTCCCTCGGGTATCGACACCTTAGGGATTTAACACCATGCTTCGTCTTTCTCCTGATCTCTTGATATCCGATATGTCGATGTCATGGATCCCACTACTGGGGCACTAAGCCACCGGGATATTGGGCCCCTGATCCCCAGAAAATTTAGCATTTAAGTCTTTCTCTTCAATCATCTGATATGTGATATATTACCCAGGCCATTGTGTTGAGGTGACTCTTACATGGCCACTAGATCTTATGTGGTATCTATGTGTCTTTCTGTACTATCTTGGCTACTTACATGGAATATGACATGGACACTACTTGGCTCGAGCATGGTTGTTGATGTGGCTTCGGAGCTTTCCCCCTGGGTATCGAGCCCCCGATACTTTGGAACTATGCAGACACTTCATTCTTTCAATATCCAATACTTTGATATCGAATGACTGGGGCATGTGGGATATATCAATTTTTATACTCAAGCCTTCAATGCATGCCTGCGCTCCCTCTATGCTCTTTGATTTCATATCTCATTGTATGAATTTTTTGTCCTCTGATACCCAGACAAGGTCATCTCATATAGCTTCCAATTTCCTCTTCTCTTCAGACTTGTACATCCCTTTAGCACATGCCTGAGGCTGAGATTTCTTTGTATCCTTGGTCTTCTGCAAACCATGATTTATATAAAACCAAACCTTTCCATGGGGTTTTCTTGTTCTTCAAAATATGATCGCTCTACCATAGAGATCTTCACTTCCTTGATCTCACTCCTCTATTTGCAGGGTCGTCGTTGTCTCATCCTCCTCGTACCTTTGTTGGCCTAGTTATACAATTCRGGTGCTTCTTAAGTCTATTCTTTGGTTTTATCCATTCTCCCCCTGTTATATCTAATTCCTCAATTTCTTCTTTATATGGATAAACACATAGATCCCTCACATCTCATAGAGATATTTACAATCATCCTGCCYTCAATCACATAGGGTAGACATGTAGAAATTCATCAACCCAACACATAGAGGCATTCACAGTATTTGAGATCAATGACATCATCGTACACCAATCCATGTCCTTCTTTATTTGACATCAATGAAATATCTTTTCCCAACAATCCCCCCCTTTGTCATTGATGGAAACACTTAGTCATTTCTAATGCTCTCCAAGTTTGCAGTTTCTCCTTCTACTCTTTACTCTCCCCCTTTGACATAAATGGCAAAGGTATTTTCTCCCCCTTTCACTTAATATGTATTCTCTGCTCTGTGACTAGCACCATTCTCTCTTTCTACAACTCCCCCTTACACTGTAATCTTCATTTTCTGCTTGGCAACTAACAATATTCTTGTCTTTTCTTCGGCTCCCCCTGAGCTTGTGCTTCTCCATGAAAATTTTATCAGATCCTTGTTCTTTTTCTGCAGGCTCCTTTTGGAAAAATCATCTTCATCAATATCCTTTGACATAACAAGTCATTTAATACAATAAAATCCTATGGCGAACTCACAAAGGATTATATCAACATATTCAAGTACCAACATTATATATTTATTTCTCAATTTTCATTTTCTTCCAATTAATTGGAATGCATAACCAAGAGAGTCATAGGTTATGTGATCAACTCTTCATATTTGGATCTTTCCTTCCATTTTTTTTATTGTTCATCTGCAACTTATCAAATATCAATGTTCCTTGATTCTTTAAGATGTTGTATGCCTTCATAGCTTCTAAGGGATCATATAAATTTTTATTATCATCATACTAATTCATTTTTGTAAGCAACATCAATATCCAATCTTTCTAGATACTCACAACAAATTCATCAAGGGTTTCATCATCTTCACTTTATTTGTATAGAGATGCCATAATGTTTTTCATAAACCCCATCAATATACAATATCTCCTCTGAAAAATATTAGATATAGGACCCTCCATAATACTTGTATAACATGACATTAAAGGCGATTTATTATTTGCATGAGTCTTCATGGATTACTTCAAGCTCGATGACTTTTTCACTTGGTTGATTAGCTTTGGATGCTCGAAGGATCTCTTTATCATCTTATTTTGTGATTTCTTAAACTGGTTGCAACCACTTTATTATTTATTTTATCAACATTTTTCTTCCAGTATTTAAGACTAGTTCCTTTTCCTTGATAGCAACTTTACTATCAATTTCATGGTCTTCTCCTACATGTCCAATGTTTTTCAAAAGAGTTTGCTTATCTCTAGCACCATCAGTTTCTTCTTCCTCTATTATAAATTTCTCCTCAAATATATCTTGAAGCACTACTACATATGGTGTTGAAGTCCAATCAGGTGTTTTGACATTACACACAAAATCCACCTTACCATCAGACGTTACTCACTAATTCTCAAAATTTTGTTATATTTTTTCTTGGTTCCTTGATGTTCGTCGGACCTAAGATGTAGTTTAGTACTTGTCAGGTGTTCAACTTGTATTTGATGGTTTTCAAGACCATCGATTATGAAATGATGACATCACCATCATGACCCACCATTATCTCATCGCCTACCCTTGTGGAGCCTATGTGGAACTTCCATGTCAACAAAGTTTTGTCTCATGGGTGTGCTTGGCACATGATTGGGCCTTAATAATAAGCACGTGATTCTCTATTATTCCCATGTTGTCTCGACTGAGAAGTCAATTATTCTTGCTATGGGGGATAAAAATGTGAGCGATGGGCTTCTTATGTCCGATCTGTCCTGAGACGTCAACTAAATGTGAATG
>JASDQU010103519.1:30776-42549 GCA_032191745.1 Picea mariana | reverse complement strand
AAAGGACCAAGCCAAGGCAGGGCAGCCCATGAAAACCCACCAAAGACACAAGCAAAGAACAACACCACGAAGCCAAAAAAGGACATAGGGAAGTGGTGTGAGTTCCATAAGAGCTCCACTCAAAACACAAGTGAGTGTTGGGCCAAGCAGTCACTGGTAGCCGAGTTGAAGGCTTATGAATCGGATGCATGCTCTGACTCTTAATCAGAACCTGACAAGGGGAATGATAGGGGGAAGAATATTATCAATGCGGAGCCCAATGCCACTATTTCCACCACAAAGATCCAGAAGGAGGAACCAGAATATCCAGAGGAGGCAGAGCGTCTCTTCCATTCCAAGATGTGGGTATAGGGTTCTCTGTTGTAGTTCATTGTCGACAGTGGGAGCCAGAAGAACCTCATCTTGGTAGAGGTCATGAAATGGCTGGGCTTGCCAACCACAGTACACCCATAACTATACACCATCGGGTGATTGCACCATGGACGAGACCTCTGCGTCAGTCAACAATGTTGCCTTCCCTACAACATGAAGCCCTTCACGGATGAGGTATTATGTGACATTGATCCTCTTGATGTTTATGATGTATTATTAGGCCAACCGTACTTGTGGAAGAAACATGTTGTGTATGAGTCTAGGCCTCTTGATGTTATTATCACCTTGGGAAATAAGCTATATAGGATACCGGAGATAGCACCAGCTACCATCATCTCTTTGGTTACTGCAAAACAATGCAGTAAGCTGATTTCCAAAAATAGGAAATTTGTTTTCCTGATGATCCGCCCTTAGAAAAAGAGGAAGACTGTGGCCATGACCTCCAGACAGGGCCCCACTGCACGAAAACAACAGATGGATAAGGTCATGGAGGAGTACGAGGACATCTTCACCTCCCCCGTAGAGGTGCCTCTACACTGCCAGATCAAGCACCCCATCAAAATCAAGAGGCAGATTTAGGAGCTGTTGTAGAAAGGTCATATCTGGCCAAGTTCATCGCCCTATGGGAGATCGATCGTGTTGGTACAGAAGAAGGATGGGACTTGGAGACTCTGCATTGACTATCGGGCACTGAACAAGATCACTGTCCATAATAGGTACCTGATCCCACAGATTGATGACCTTCTGGACCAACTCAAGGGGGCAAAATATTTCAACAAGATCAACTTGAAGTCTGGGTATCACTAGGTACCAATCGAACCCTCTGATGTGTGGAAGACTGCATTCAAATCCAAGGAGGGCCTTTTCGAATGGTTGGTCATGCCTTTTGGGTTGACGAATGCCCCTGCAACTTTCATGAGGCTAATGGACAACATCCTGTGGCCATTCACCAACTCATTTGTAGTGGTGTACTTGGATGACATTCTGATCTTCAACTAGAATTGGGAAGAGCACCTCCACCACATCTGACAGGTCCTCCAAACACTGCGGCAACACAAGTTGTGTGCCAATTTGGAGAAATGCACTTTTGTCATGACCTAGGTTCAGCATCTAGGATACATTATTGATGAGTGGGGGGTACATGTGGATCCAGCAAAGATCCAAGTCATTCGGGATTGGCTAGCCCCAACCACCCTAACAGAGCTTTGCATCTTTTTAGGTCTTGCCAATTTCTACCGCATGTTTGTGCTGGGATTCTCTCATATCACTTGGCCCTTGAGTCAAGTCACCAAGGGAGGAGCTAAAGAAAAATTCTTTTGGTCTGAATCTCAACAGAAGGCATTTGGGGAGTTGAAGCATCGCCTCTTCTCTACACCAGTGCTCACATTAACAGACTTGCAACAACCATTTGAGATCGAGACAGATGCCTCTGACTATGCTATTGGGGCAGTCCTTACTCAACATGGGCATCCAGTGGCATATCACAGTGAGATACTTTCTGACACAGTTCGGAAGTATCCCACTTATGAAAAAGAAATGTATTCCATTATGCAGGCTTGTCGACAATGGAAGCATTACATTTTTGGAAATGAAACGGTCATCCACATAAACCACTGACCCCTGCAGTTCATACAGACACAAGGGAAGTTACAGAATGATCGCCATCAGAAGTGGCCCACATACCTGCAACAGTTTCATTTGAACATTAAGTACAAAAAAGGCAGCACCAATAATGTTGCAGACTACCTCAGTCGACCACCCATCATGCCACTAACCACTGTGCTCAACTCTTGTGGGCATGAGACTTTCAATTGGCCTCTTCTCTACACAAGTAATCCAGAATTCGGCCACACATACAATACACTCTTGGAGGGTAAGAAAGTTCCCAATTTTCACCTCCAGGATGCCCTGCTTTGTCACTTGGGACACCTTTTTATTATTTCAAGTGAGCGTGCCAATATTATTTGGGACGCTCACTACAGTCGGGTCACTTGGCATTTTGGGGTTGAGAAAACTGTGGTGGTACTGCAAAATCATTTCTATTGGCCGAACCTTCGACAAGATGTCAGGAAGTACATCAAGTCCTGCACTGCTTGCACCATTGCCAAACCAGCCATCAAGAAGCAAGGCCTTTATACTCCGCTTCCTACCCCCAGTCGACCTTGGGAATCCATCTCTATGGATTACATGTCGGGCCTTCCTTCTACTAAGCATGGAAATGACTGTTTTTTTTTGGTCATCGATCGATTCTCGAAGATGTCCATTATGATGGCCTGCAAGAAGAATATCACAACAAAATCCACTGCTAAACTCTTCTTTGAATGAGTGTGGGTACACTTTGGGATCCCACAGTCTATCATCTCAGATCAGGACAGTAGGTTCCTCATTACATTTTGGTCCAGTCTCTGGTCAATGCTGGACACCAAGCTCACCAAGTCCACAACTTTCCATCCGCAAACTGATGGGCAGACAAAGGTCGTCAACTGGATTATCGCACACATTATGCGCATGTACAATCCAAAGCATCCACACACATGGGATGAGAGCCTCCCCTATGTACAACATAGCTACAATCAGGCTCTCCATAGTTCAACCAACCATAGCCCCTTTCAAGTGGGCATGGGATTATAGCCACTATGTCCCATTGACATAGCCATGCCATTTGTGGCTACTCAGGAAGATTCAACTCATGTCCAGTCTGATGGTGACAAGGCAAACAACTTCATTGAGCACATTCAGAACATCTACCAACAGGTTCATGAAATATTGGACAGAGCCAATGATAAGTACAAGCAGCAACATGATCAACATCGGGTGCCACACAACTTCCAGGTGGGTGACAAAGTGTGGCTGCATTTGCAAAAGGAGTGCCTCGCTGGACTGCACTGCAAGCTTCGTCCGCTCTGATATGAGTCGTACACCCTCTCCAAGGCTGTAGGGGAAGATGCCTTTGAGCTCAGCGTTCCACCATTCCTTGGTATGCACCTAGTGTTCAATGTGGACCACCTTTGGCCCTACTTTCCACCTCTACTAGAGACATTCGACATGGCAGAACAACTCACACCAACAGAGTTAAATCCAGACTGCATGGAACAAGCCAGAAATGATCAGATCATGGATACACAAGTCAAAGACACCCGAAAACAAAGGATACCACTATATCGAGTTGTCAAAGTAGGCCAACTCCTTCACCAAGTCAAGTGGCTCATTAGGGACCAAGTTCAACAGAAGTTTCCTCGTCTCATGGAGGAACTCAATGCAATGGGGACCATTGCTTCCTAAGGGGGAAGGAATGATCCAGGTAGATATTGGTGGCCACCCACCTATTCCACTTGGACCCCCACCATTTCTTCTTTTAGTTTTTCAGTTTCCACACAATTTACTATTTTTAGCAGTTTTTCGGGTCATGAACTTCAGGAACCGTTTTGAGGCCTTAAATGACGTTTTTTGGGGGAAAAGGGGAGAAACATGGATCATAGTTCATGTTGCTTACCCAAAATTTGTAGTCATCAGATAGATATTTCTAACGAGGTATGGGATGCATCAAACGGAGATCGTATACCAAAGTTACGTCCCCGGGAAGTTGATGTACCAACTTACCCAAATGGGGCCCATAGTCTTGGCGTTTCATCTCTTAGGGTTAGGTCTTTGGATGTTTAGGGTTTTCCATTGTTTCTCAATAATAATAGGCCTTCAAGCCTCATTGTAACATAGTTCAAAGGCCAATATCTGCCACATCTCTTCTCAGAGATTTGCTACCAGCGCCCTAGCTAGTTTATTTCCATTCTGTCTGTAAGCATATTTTAATCATTTGTTATTAATGAAATGAAGTCTTATTTCCGCTGCATCTCTACGTTTATGTGTATTTCTGTATTTCATTGTGTTCCTGCATAAATCTGGATCACACATCCACATGGGAGGACAATAATGAGTGTGATTGGAGAAATGAGCAGGCCAAGGACAGAATCACTCAAATCCCTGGTCAGCCCTCAAATGTGAACTTTGCCCAATATTATGGCTATATAACTGTAGACAACAATGCCGATAGAGCTATTTTCTACTGGCTTATTATATAAGGTAAGTATTCATGAATGACATACCTCTTCCATGAACGCCAGAAAATGAGAATTCCCCACATCTAGAGAGATGGCTCGACATATATGGTGACTCGAACATGCCATATATTGGGGCGGAGGAGGAGGTGTCTTGGGAGACCATTCAGGCCAGCCCCTCCTCTTGGGGTCTGCGTCTTATCCTAACTAGAAGAAAACCATCGTTGAGTACCCGAAACAATGACAAACCCCATGTTCATATGCAAACCAAAAAAACCTCTCACGTTCTTTCTTCACAGAGCTACTAGAGCCTCACTCGGAATCTCAAACCATAGTTATTGTGTTGCAAGATTAATCCACCAATTTTTCCTACAACAAACAAGAGTCTAACCATCCATGAGGTTTAGAGTTCAATCCTTAGTGAGTCTAACCATCCATGAGGTTTAGAGTTCAATCCTCAGCGAAGTGAGCCGAATCCACCATTTCTTCATCCAACAAACAAAATATTGACCATCCACGAGGTTCAAAGTTTGATCCCAAGCTAAGAGAAGTGAAAAGAAATGAAAAATACTAGTGTCATCCCACCCTCTAGAGCCATGAGTTGCAAAGCTCAAGGAAAGTTGCATGGTGGTGACGAGTTCCAGAATTCCACAGGTCTCACATGTGGTGCATAAGTTTGACAGAGCGTTGGGATAAGATATAGATAACTGTCAAATGACACTTCCTGTCATTTAAGTGGATTTGAACAGATAACACGTGTTGGATTTCCAATACAGATGACAAAAATCCCAAGGGAACTGCCCCTTAAAACAACGCCTTTGGCTTAATTAGACTCAAAGTGGGTGTTAGTTATTTTCATATATAACTATTAAAGGTGGGTGTTATAATTATTTTATTGGATTTTATTTTCATTTTGTAGTGAAGGTTATTCAGATGTCATAAACTATGATAATTAGAATCATATTTTAATGTAAAAAAGTGGTTGTACATTATTTATGGTAATTTGTTTTTTCTTAGCAATTGGGATGGTAATATTTGTACATGATGGTAAAGTGGTTGCACATGACTTAAGCATTATAAAATATTTTTGATTTTGATGGTAAAATATGTTAAAACACATCTTTGATGTGTATTTATTTTGATAAAACAATAATAGTTTTTTGCTAAATTGGTGGAAGGGGCCTAAACGTGAAAATACGACTCTCCCATGTGTCAGGAATAAATTATAAAAGATGGTTTATCAAATTAAGGAGAGAAAAACACATCATTGGTTGGAGAGGTTTTTTCTTTTTAAGTTGTGATTTTATCATGGTTTTTGAAATCTTTTTATAGTATGTGAATTTGATATAAAAAAAAGTACATTGTATTGAAATTTAAGAAAACTTTTTTATTCTTATTTTATTTTTGCTTTGTAATAAAATTATATATATTAAAATTTAAAATTCAATTAAGATCTTCAAATTATATTTTAAAAATGGAAATAACATTGTTTTCAAGTTGATAGACCATTTTCCCTGGATGGGTTGATTTTGGTTTCAACCCGTGGACAACCAGAGGGGAGGCCACCTGGTCAGACCTCCTGCCACCTGGAATCGGCTCAGACATTCCCTCCCTCTACAGTCACCTCATGCAATTAAACACCCTGTCGCCGTTCCATGGCTGTCAATTGATGCCAGCCTACTGCATGCATTTGACGTTTTGGTTCATGGGAGATTTAATGGAGATGCGCTTGATGAATTCACAGTCCCATCACCAATTCAAAAATGGAGGATTTAGGCCAAATCCTTGGTGATCCAAAGCTCATTCAACCCCCTGACCTTCGAAGACTCATCCCTTCACAGTTCTTGACGTCGTCCCTTCACTCTAGTTTGAGCTCATGTTGTTCCCCTTGCCTCCAACTCTTATCTAGGGTTCTCGCAGTGCCTTTGTGGTTGTCTGGTTTGGAGTTTCCCCTCACACTCTTTCTGTGCATCCCTCTTTTGGTTACCTGAGGCCATTGCTATGCCTCGTCTCAGAGGCAAATCAAAGAGGGGAGTGGCATGGTATGAGACCAGAGGAAGGGTTGCGCCCGATAGTGGATCTCCCCAGAAATACTAGGTCGCCACTAACCTGAAGCCCATAATATCTCCTACTCCTGCTCATCTGACTCGAGAAATCACCCCAGACCTCTCCATGCTATCGAATCCCTTTGGATTTCGAGTTGAATGGTTCGATAGTCTCAAAAATTCCCTTGGTTTCACTCCTCCTCCTCCCTCTCCTCCTCGCCACACTCCACCCCATACTTCTCCCCCTTTCCACCCCCTTGCTCCACCTCCAGTTACCTCCACCTCTCATTTTCTCATAGCTCCCTCCTCCAACTACCCGACCTCCTCCTTCAACTCCCCACTTTACCCTCTGCTCCCCTGCTCTCATTGCGCAGAGAGAGAAGCACTCAAGGAGTCCCTGGATGATCTCAAGCATGGATTAGGGGACATCAAGACCGCCATTAACGAGATGCAGAATAGGGAGATGGAGCATTGGTGTCACATGGACCTCCTAATGAATTTCTTGCAGGACCTCAGACAAGCGATCTAGAATAGAGATACACTCTTGAGAGACAATTTGTAGGTGTGTCAGTCCTTCATGGGGAAACGGTTCGACCCCGACACTATATGATTATGCTTTTGTTTCAAGTTCCCTGGTTCTATGTTTTTAGTTATATTTCTTTGGCCCAACGAGGCCACCCAGTTTTGGGGAAGTTTGGTCTTAAAATTTTTGGTGTTCATCAAGCTTTCAGAAGAATGATGCCCTGTGTGGCACTGCAAGTTTTTATTTTACCATTTTGCAAATTTTACATATATATTTTGGACTTGTGGAAACATTGGTTTCCCAAAAGGGAAATTCTGCCACACCCAAGCATGCTAGATAGGCAGATGTAATCTTCATCTTTTTGCAGGAATTAATATAATTTTTCTAACTTACAAAAAATAAGAAGTTGATAGACTATTTTATCACAATGTTTAAAGCATTGAGTAAAAGTTTCCACAAAATACATATGGAAAAATAGTGGAATCTCTTCTCCTCTCCTGGAAAACTAATTGTCTTTTGAATACTAAAGATGTTGGTACAACCAGTCCAAAAGGAACTACTATTTTTCCATTTGAAAATGGCTACAAAAATGTGCAAAATTAACAAAAAATTACAATTCATTGAAAAACCTGACTAATGATTTTGGAAAAACGTTGGATTCTCCTGTGGATCTGTTGGATGCATCACTGGATTTGCCTCTGGATGATGAATTCCTTCAGCTAGATTCCGCCAGACTGGAACTAGCGCTGACATAGGAGGAGCCAAGGGGTGCTCATTGCTAGCAGTCAAATGAAAGGTTGAAGGGAGACTTGACCCAACTGAGTCATTAGAATTCACTGGTTATTGAGGATGATTTAAAGGATTTTCCAATTTTTGTGCAACTGCTCCAATTTTCCTTGTATTTATGTTAATTCCTCAAAGTGCAATTGCAAGTTCATGATCGTGCCAAAGTTCTTGATGGTGTAGTTGAGCCTGTATATTAGCCAATTCATCTCGCAACCTCTAGTTGTCCTGTTGAAATTCTCTAAGCCTAGAGTTTGTTCTCTCTTTTGTGCATTTGACGTCCACACGCAATGAGAAAAACTTCTCCCAAAGTTCCTCTGAGATGCACATCGGGCAAGAGCAAGGAGCTATTGAGATTCTCCACATGTTGGCGGGATGGCACAGGATCGAGCTGGTCTGAAAATCATTGTTGAAGTGAAGAATGTAGACGAGATATGTAGGGTAAGAAATTAGACTATGATGCAAGTAGAGCACCCTATGTTTATTTATAGTGGCGCTGAGAACAAGTAGGATAAGCCATACTTGCGAGGGAGGAAGTATCAATGTACACTTGATGGAACAAGGAACCAGAACCACCCACGAGCTAACTAGAGTTTGCATAGGGATGAGAAAGGGAGGTGACGCCATGGGAGTAAGGTAGGGAATCATAGAGTACGAGTGAATCACCATGAGTTTAATAGGGAGGATGAGAATCTGAGGGGGTGGCATGGGGAGGAGGAAGGGGGACACGTGGTCAGAAGAAGGGAGTCGCATGCCAAGAGGGGGGTACCAAAAGAGCATGGGGGGAAGGAGGGGTCCCGCAAGGGAGGGGGTAGAACTATGTTAGATTTCAAAAATGGTGGATGTTAAGGATCCAGACATGTGAGGAAATTTGATTGATAAAAAGTTGGCCATGTTCTAAGAATTTTGTTGATTTAGCTAAGCGGCCAACTTTTGTATTTTGAGAACGGAGGATGTGAAAGTAGTGGATTTTGAGAAAGAGATGTTTCAAAGAATTAATTTATGTGTGAAGACCAGAGGGCTGAGTGGGAGTGGTTGAAAATCCAAGGATTTCCCTTATAACTATCTCAGAGTCTTTTATCACTGTGAGGGCTTGGATGCTTCTTGAGTGTGCAATTTGGAGACCCATGTACATTGCTAG
Organism: Picea mariana; assembly: GCA_032191745.1. NCBI lineage: Eukaryota > Viridiplantae > Streptophyta > Pinopsida > Pinales > Pinaceae > Picea > Picea mariana. Next base: position 33,633 of record JASDQU010103519.1, on the reverse strand, counting down.
AGTTTTTGCTATATTATTAGTGTTTTTTCCCAAAACCTGGGAAAAATTTGAGACCTTTTGTCCATCGTATTCAAAGATGACTCCCCTGCACCTACCGCCCCTGATAATGTTGGGAATATTATAATGTAAAAGATATAATTCAACCAATTTTTTTTAGGAAAAAAAATATTTCTAATATTTAAAATTTGTTTATTTTTTATTTTTTAAGATGTTGTTTGTTTATTTCCTCTTCCATAATGCATGTTGTAGAGAAAATATCTAGGTAGTTTTTTTAAGTCTTTATTATATATTTCTTTAATTTAGCTCACAATCTACAATTACAATATAAATGTTGTAAATTTTTTTTAATAGTGTAAAAATATTTTTTCAATGAAACAAATTATTTAATTTTTGAAATTACATTATATTATAAGTGTATTAAAAATTAATAATGAAATGTATTTTAATTTTAATTTTGAGTATAACAAAAGTGGAATTTACAAATACTTTTTTCAATGAAAAAACTTTACTAAATTTTTGAATCTATATTATATTATTATATTTTTTTGTTTGTTTGTTAATTTGTGCGAGACCTGTTGGCTATGCGATTAACCTGTGGCTTGAGAAACCACAACTCAGGGGCATCTAAGCCGTCAAAATCACCCGGGGATTGCACCCGGCATGAGACACACCAACCCTTAACATGGTTGGATTTTTTGTCCCCGCAGGTTTCGAACAGGTGACTTTAACAACACGGAGTGGCTTAACAACACACTCTGTCACCGACTATCCTACACCTCGGGGACATATTATATTATTATATTATTGTATTGCAAAAGATTTATTAAATTTTTTAAACTACATTATATTTTAAATGTAGTTTCAAAAATTTAATAAATCTTTTTATAAATGTTTATTAAATTTTTGAAACTACATTATATTTTAAATGTAGTTTCAAAATTTTTATAAATCCTTTAATAATGTTAATATTTTTTTTTATAAATGTTGTAATGTTTTTTTTTTGTAAGTGAGTGTAAGATCCTGTATTACTGAAGGAGGGTTATGATACAAAATGGGGGACTCCCTGGTTTGCCAAAAAGGAAACCAGACCAAAGGTTCCCGAGTTGCATTTTTTGAAATAAACGAGGGGTGGGACTTGAATGTCACCATGGGAAACCAACTCAGTCCTACCATATCCAGTTTTTGAAAATATAGGCATAAGAGACATGAAAAAGAATAAGCTAAGACTGACACTAGACTGATCAGACTGACTTGACAATGGAATAACCAGAAACTAGTCCATGACAATGATGTGTTTCTTTCCTTCATCCCCTGGCCCTTGTTCTCCTCCTTCTGGGTGATCGTGCGAATCTTTCTGATATGTGTTGGCACTCCATTTCCGTCGACTAGCATGATTTCCATGTGATCGATGTAGCATAGGTAGAAGTGGAATTGAGCAGCCAACCGCTCCATCTTGGATTTTTGGTCCTTCTCGACCTCAATTAGCAGTTTGGTAATGGTTTCCAGACTGCTGAGGTGACTCAATATTTCGTTCAACAATTTCTTGTGTTCCTTGTTGTCCTCCACTCTGGAGTCTTCCATTTTCGAGCTCAATTTGTCAATCATCATATTTGTTAGCCATGCCATATCCATCATTTTGTGGTAGATGGTTTCCCTGGGCTACGTGGCTCCCGGGTCAGTTACCCAGATTGCTTCCTGAGTCAGAGCATCCCATGCTTTGCCCTTTCTTTTTTCTTTGATTTCTTTTTCCCACCTGGTAACGGTTGCTTTTCCTTTCGGTGAAACCCGAGTATAAAAGGTGTCCTCCGTGTCTTTTTTCGCCTGCTCCATCCTTGAGACCCGCCGAGGACTTTTTAGAGTTTCCTTCCCCAGGGGGTTTCTTTTGATTTTCTTTTTATTCGTTCACACCATCCTGTCTAACCTATGGTAGCTCCTTTGCTGGATTCTCAACCTATTCCTTTCTACATGAGGGTTCCTCCTTTCCCTTCCCTTGTATTTGTGATGTCCCCTAGAGTTGCAATCTTCCTATTTGCATCTATTTCTATTGTTTCTTCTCTTATTGAACTTCCCCTACTTTAGGCTTGTCCTTCTAATCATGGTATGCCCATAGAGGTGAACCTTCCCATCCTTTTCCCCCATCACAATACGTATGATCATGATGACTCTACCATTATCCCTGTGCGAGCCCTTGCCCCTACTCACTTGATATCCTACTGTGCTAATCCTCGTACCCGTTCTTTGGCGTGGTGTACCGATATTGGCCCATGCCAATCCCTCTTTCCTTATGTCATTCGCTGCCTGTTGTTTGTCGTCTATACTTTCCCACGGTCTTTCCTCGCAATTATTATTGTTGACATGAACTTGTTGCCGTACCCTCTTCTGTTGTATAATCTGATCTTGCATTGTAATTGGTGGTCGAGTGTTGGGTAGTCATATCCTGCCTATGTCCTTCATGCCTTCCACCGAGCCTTATGTTTCCCTCCTCGATGCGACCTTCCTTGCTTAAGCTGCCATAACGATATTTTGTCGCTATCTAAATGTAGTCTATTCTGAATTTTCCATTCAGGATGTTGATTCAGGTAGTGTCTAGTTCTGTTCCTTCCTTTCTAACCCCCTCGTTGGTGATTCTATTTTCCAGGCCATTCACCGACCTACGTACCCAGTGCAACTCCACTGTTTTCATCGTTTGCAAATTCTCCTAGATTTTTTGTAGTGAGTGTGCCAAGCACCAGTGTCTCTAAACCTTGCCCACTCTGGTGCCATTTTGGAGTCTCTTCACCATGTTTATAACCAAGGTGGAGTCACCTTCCACGATAGTGTTTTTCATCCTTTCGCAACTTAGAATTTTGAGCCTGAG
>JASDQU010103519.1:0-29313 GCA_032191745.1 Picea mariana | reverse complement strand
GACTTCTTGCAAAGTCCCTTTGACACTTAGTTGAATCTCATATCTGTGCACTCCTTCCACCAGATCTTTACGTAAGGTTCGAATTCTTGCGGATGATTGTGCATGCCTTGCACCAGTATCTTCACACTCCTTGCAAAGGGAAATTTTTGTGCTATCTCTTATGAGATTCATAATCGAAACAGATCCCATTAATGCACTCATTGCATTCTGTGTGCACACCTTACACCACTTCAACATAAGAGAAACAATTGAAACTTATCCTAACATTCACAGTTCCATATATTCATAAAGAAATTCATTCATTCATTCATGAAATCACAATAATAGAGAATTGCAAAACAATTTCCACACCAAGCATTGGGTCAATTTTCCTCTGTTATATTCATAAGTGAAAAATGGCTACAACTGTAATCAAACCAAAAACTAAAAACTCAAAAATCTCCTACTAACTTGTAGCTAGCTTCATTTGGGCGTACAAATCCTCTATTTATCTCAGAGGGTTCTTAGGGTCCACCCTGACTTATTTTCTACATCAAAACCTATCTTGATGGATATCCTAATGGAGTCACAGTCCAAAGCAAGAGTGTAAACTCCCACTTCACTCGCGATCATTTAGGTGTGCCTCAAAATTTTTTTTTGCCGCTGAGTTAAAACGTGCTTCAAAATATCTACTCTAACTACCAGCTTTGTGATTCTATACAGATTCCAAAATGATGAGAGGCCTTGCTCCATGTGTTTGCCAATGATGTTCTTGCATCATACTCCCCTTGAAAAAAATTCATGGACTTCTTTCCATGAGATTCTGCACTAACTTTCCATGATTCTGAATAGCAACTTCATTTTCCCAACTAACATCTTCTATTGGGTGTCCCTTCCAGTTAACCAGATATTCAAAATAGGTCTTCCTCCTGGTCTTTTTACCGATCCTCTGATCAACAATCTTATCCATCTGTGGTTTTTCTGCTATAGGCATTTGCTTCTCCCTCTGAATATTCTCTTGATCTTCTGATCCCTCTGTGTCATCTTTCCTATAAGGATACATGTATGAAACATTGAATATGGGTGATATGACCACATCATCTAGCAGCTCAATCTCATAGGTGTTTGCATCAAACTTCCTCAATATATTACATGGCCCTATCTTCTTCATAGTTAACTTGTTATATGTTCCCCTAGGGAACCTTTATTTCCTAATATGTTCTAGAACCTAATCTCCTACTTCAAATTGAAGTTCTTCTATGATGTTGATCAGCTCTGCATTTGTACTCCTCGTTAGAACTCTGCAACTATCCTTTGATCTGGCTATGGAGCCTCTCCATTTCTGTAGCAAAATATTCTTCTCCAACACTCTTGATATCACTTTGTTCCAAGTCTCTCAACTTAGATACTCCCCTGGGTTGAATTCCATACAATATTTGGAATGGGCTCTTTCCAGTGATCCTGTTTAGTGAATTATTGTATGCAAATTCTGGTTGTGGCAGAATCTGATCCCACTGGTAATGGTTCTCAATAACTATACTCCTCAATAAGTTTCTCAAACTTATGTTTACCACCTCAGTCTGCCCATTTGTGTGAGGGTGGTAAGCTGATATGATGGAAAAATCTATCCCCAACTTCTTCCACAGTGTTCTCCAAAAGTGACCAACAAATTTTGTGTCTCTGTCTGCGACAATTCTTCTGGGTAGGCCATCTTTGAAAATCTATCCATCACCAGAAATATGGAATCAAATACTTTTTTCATTCTTGGTAGTCCCAACAAAAAATCCATGCTTATTGCATCCCAAGGCCTCTCTAGTATTGGCAATGGTTGATACAATCTAGTGTTCTGTCTTTTGCTTTGGCATGTTGGCAGATTCTACATCTGTTCACAAACTTTAACACCTCTGTTCTCATACTTGGCCAATAGTATGAACTTCTCAACCATGCAAATGTTTTATCATGGCCAAAATGTCCAGCCGATCCTCCACTATTCTTTTCCTTCAAAAGGTTATCCCTCATTGATCATTTTGGTATGCACAATTGATTTCCCTTGAATAACAATCCCTCTTGAATCATATACTTTGTCCACTATCTTTTGTCTCGCAACACAAGATTTTCACATGCTTCATATGATTCCTTTAAATCTGTCTCATCATAATACATGTCCTTAAGTTGTTCAAACCCCAAGGTCCCCACCTGAAATTCTTGCAGAATCAAACATCTCCTGCTTAATGCATCAACAACCTTGTTAGCATTCCAAGTAATATGTTTTATGACAACAGTAAAATTCTACATAAACTCAACCCATTTTGCATGTCTGTAATTCAATTTTTCATGTCTGGTTATGAATTGTAAAGCCTGGTTATCACTATAAAAGACAAATTCCTGTGGGACAAGGTAATGTCTCCATTTCTTCAAGGCTTGAATTATGGCATAAAACTCCTTATCATACGTGGATTATTTTCTTGTGGTTTCATTCATCTTCTCACTAAAATAGGCAACATGTTTATTATCCTGGTTCAAAACTACTCCAATTGCAACTCCACTTGCATCACATATCACCTGAAATGTCTTTTCAAAATTCGGCAAGACCAGAATTGGTCATTCTATTATTTTCCCCTTTTGTATATTGAAGCTCCTCTTGTCTTCCTCTTTCCATTTAAAATACTTGTGATTCTTCTTCACTGTATCCATCATTGGTGCACAAATTCCATTGAAGTATCTGATGAACTTCCTATAGAATCTTTCTAATCCATGGAAACTCCTTACCTCAAACATACTCTTCGGTGACGACCATTCTTTGATTGCTTTCACCTTCTCTGGATCCATCTTCAGTTCATTTGAAGAGATCACAAAACCCAAGTAAATGAGGTTTGTCTTCATAAAGTAAGACTTCATCATATTTATCAACAACGTCTCTTGATGTAGTCTCTTCATCACTAGTGCTAGGTGCCTCAAATGCTCCTCTTTAGTCCTGCTAAAGATTAGTATATCATCCAGATATACAACCACAAACTTGCCAATGAAATATTTCAGTATTTCATTCATCAACCTCATAAAAGTACTCAGAGTGTTTGTTAATCCAAATGGAATAACAAGCCACTCATACAAACTTTCATTTTTCTTAAAGGTTGTCTTCCACTCATCACCTTCTCTCATTCTAATTTGGTGATATCCACTTTTCAAATCTATTTTAGAAAAGTAATTTGTTCCACTTAAACAGTCCATTAAATCATCCATTCTTTGTAAAGGAAATCTATACTTGATGGTGATATTTTTAATGCTTCTTGAGTCTGTACACATTCTCCATCCTCCATCCTTCTTTCGACTCAACATCATTGGTACTGCACATGGACTCAAGCTCTCTCTAACCAAACCCTTGTCTAACAATTCCTGGATTTGGTTCTTCACTTCCTCATTCTCTCGAGGTGTCAATTTGTATGTTGCTTTGTTTGGCAGACTTGCTGTTGGTATCAAGTCAATATGGTGGTTGATACTTCTGATAAGTGGCAATGAGTTAGGTAGCTCATCCACCACTATGTCAACAAAATTATCCAGCAATTCCTGATCTTATTTAGGCAAATAATCCATCGATGTACTTGTAGGGATAACTCTAGGTTTCCTGACCACAACAAACTGCATCTCCTGTTCTTTCTTGAATTCTTTCAGGAGTTCCTTCCCACTCATGAGAAATATGTTCCTGTTGGATTCCTCTTTCACTTTCTTCTCCTCTATTGGAAACAAAATGTGTGTTCTACCATTCTTCTCCAAGGTGTATGTATTCTTCCTCCCATAATGAATGACATTCCTGTCACACTGCCATGGTATTCCCAACAAAATATGGCATACATCCATGGGAATTACATCACATAGAATTTCATCTCTATATCCTCCTATATTAAATTCAACCAAGCATTGTTTAGTAACCATTACCTGGTGTCCTTTATGCAACCATGAGACTTTGTATGGATTTGGATGTGCAGTTTTCTCCAGCTCTAATTTCTCCACCATATCTATGGATACTAAGTTATCAGTGCTCCCATTGTCAATTATCACATTTCATACTCTGTCTTTAGTCTTGCAAGTTGTTCTGAAGAGACTGTTCCTCTGCACTAGCTTTTCAACTTATGCCTTTGGTTTCAAGAGAACCTTCCTCAACATCAGGGATCTTCCATCCTCTAGTCCTTCTGCTTCAACATCTCTTCTATGCGTTTCTGAAATGTGAGCTTCACCTCCTCCTTCTTTCTTTTTCTCAGGACATTCCCAAGACATGTGTCCTGTCTATCCACAGGAATAACACCTTACTTCTCCTCCTCCTCTTCTTCCTCTTCCTCTAGAAGAATTTCTTCCACCACCCTATCTTCTTTGGGAACTTCCTCCTCTTTCCGAGTGATTATGTGGTTTCTCAGTCTGATCATTAGACCTATGTGCCTTGTCATGGGTAACTCCCTTGCTTTTTTGGGGGGCTTGGCTTTTGCCTCTCCCTCGTTGGCTTTTTTTTTTGTCAAACTTCTCCTCTTCCTTCAGTGAAAACTTACAAGAATCCTCCACTGTCCTCACTGACATCATGCTGAGCTCATCCTGGATTTCATATCTCAGGCCATTTATACATCTAGAAACTTTTTCTTCATGTCTCTCCCTTTGTCTAGTTCTGATGTTTAGCCTATATAAATCCTTGGTGTACTCCTTAACTGTCATCCCCTTATGTCTCAGGTTCTGCAATTTCCTGAACAAATTTATCTGACAATTTTTGGGCATGAATTTAGCCTTCAGTTTGGCTACCATTCTATCCCAATTATTTATCTTTTACTTGTCCTTGCTTCTCCTCTCAGCCTGTAGTTTATCCCACCACAACGCTGCATGTCCTTTTAGCCTGGTGACAACCTGTTTCACCTTTTTATTTCCATCGACCTATTCATATTCGAAATGTTTGTCCATGGACCTCACCCAATCCAACAAATCTTCAACATATAAATTGCCTTCATACATTGGGACCTCTATCTTGGATCTGCCTCCCAATATAACAACTTCTCTCAACAAGCGTTCTTCGACAACATCCTCTCCTACATCTTCTTCGACTTCTATTGTTTCACTCTCTGCATCACAAATGTCTCTAGCATCAAGTGATCGTCTCTGCGCTACCTCCATTGCCTCTAATCTTGCACAAAGTTCTCGCAACTCCCTTTCTACAACACAATTGGTTAAAGGTGTCTCCCCTCGTCTCCTCAATGGAATTATGTTGACTATCTATCACACATGGAGTATTACTTTAGGTTCTTTTTGTCTCCTCTCCTTTGCCTGTTGTCTGCAAGAAAAATGGGTGCTTTGATACCACTTGATGCAGAACCCCCTTCTCTCCTAAGGGATGCACAACCTCCCAGTCTAGGACCGATCAAGAAACTAAGTTAGATAGACTCTTTGGGTCTCTGCTAGACCCAAATCCACTTATGATGCATACCCCCTTCCCTCGGTCCGAGATTCGCTCAGGATCTTCACTACAACCATGTTGAGGGTAAATCAACCCCTTTGTTCAAGCCATAAAGGACTTCGGGTTTCATGATTTCGTGATCCCTGTTTTCAAGGTTATCAACCCTTCCACCTGCCGAAACCCGAAATGCTGAAATGATTAAGTCTTTGGCCATGTCCACCTCTGCTTTTGTAGCGCATTTCACGACTTAGGGAATTCCATAACAGGGAACCTCGATATCTTGTCTCCTAAAGTGCCGAATTGCTGAATCCTGACATGTTCATCAATTTTTTTTGTCTCCTCAACGGGTTTTTCACTTTTTTGGGGGTTTCGGACTTCGCGATTTCATGAATCCTGATGTGAGGTTTCCTGACTCTCAAACCTCCAAACCCCGAAATAGTCAACGGAGTCTGACTCCGACTATTGAAGAAAACTTGTCCCCTGTCCTCTCTACTGTTCTTGGTCTTTAACGTGGATTCTTGCCACTTGTCACCTTTCCCAACTCTTATAACTTGAATCAGTCTTCAAATGTCGTTCCCTTATCACTTCAAAACCCCAAATTCCTAAGCGATGCCTTCTATGGAATCAATGACTCACATTATTTCGGGCTTCCAGGTACCGAGAGTTTGAAACTCTTAATCTTGAAACACTTGTCACCACACTCCCAAATCTTTGAACCCCAAAACACCGAAATTCCAAAAACATGCCTTCACAGATATTTCACATTTTGCAAATTTGGGATTTCTGATGTGAAGTGTCCCGAATCCTTGTCAACGAGCATAGAGAAACCCCAATCCCTAAAATTTTGAAATGCCACTTCAAGGATCTTTCAGTTTTCACAACTCTAGGTTTTTCAATACAAAGGCCCCAGGCTCCTTGTCATCAGGACTTTCGTTATTCCGAATCCCGAATTACCAAAATCCTGAAATTCACATCAAGTTTTGTCGCAACTCACGAATTCGGGTTTTCTTCTCTACTAGGCTCGACTCCTTGTCATCARGACCCTCGAAATGCTGAACTCTAAAATTTTGAAATGCCTAAAGTTCTTCCCCTTGCATTTACACATGAAAATCCAATTCATGCTTCAGGAGTTCGAGCAACCAAGGGCTTCATCCACACTTCAGACTTACAACCCCYGAAATGTCGAAATGATCTCAACGATCCAACAGTCATGATAAACGGTCCACACTGAATCCTACCTCTTGAAGGTTGGATTCATCCAATGCTTATCTTTCCCGTATATCTCATGGATCCTACAATCCTCACTATTTCGTGAGTTCTCCATAGAGAATTTCGACCATTTGATTCTCCCCTCAAGAATCTCTATGGAATGAACCAATGTTCCTTCACCAGAATTTAACCTTCTACACAAATATTTTTCTTCCTACCTTCCTTCGAACACTTCAAAGGTGCTACCCCTTCTGAGCTTTCTCTAGTAAATTCAAGCCTCGAAAAAGGGCCTCTTCTCTCACTCCTTGCGGTAGACCTTCAAATACTTCTACGTATTTGAACTCTAGACTCTGTGCACCTTCTGCGACAACAATCTTTCTCTCTTCCACCTTAGTTAATAACTCCTAAGGACTCAGCTAGCCGACGCACACCTTTCATGGATCCTATGATTCACTTACACTTCTACTGGAATGAGAACAATAGTGTCCCTCCTGATCTTCTAGAGATAAACTCTGAACCTTTGTTAATGCACTCCTTGCGGATGTTTCATTGTACTCCTTGCAGGAAATTATCTCTCAGGAAGAGAAACAATTGAAATTCATTCTCTTTCTTCTCTCAGACTTTAAACATTTAATATGAAATCATACATTCAACTTAGTATCAAAGTAAATGTATAAGAGAGAGAATAAAACAACTATCGACATACCATTCAACATGTATACATAGAAAACATCATAACACCATGAGTCTAATTCAAAGCTTCATATATTAATTCAGAGCTTATGTACATGGGTTCTTCTCTACAACTCTATGTTAAAGCTCTTTGCTAATGTTCTAATGATCCAATGATACAAATATTAGGGTGTCTATATCCATTTTTCCCTCCTTCTCTCTAAACTGTCTAATCTATAATTTAGACCTACCTACTCTCATTAACTATGCATAAATGCCTCTACCTTATACAGATGAGAGAGAATTTCTCATGATCTGTTTACAATATGCAATTACGATTCCCTTTAACCATTACATTAATGCTTCAAAAAAATTTCAAAAATGTGCACTGGAGGTCTTCCAGCTGTCTTCTACCTTTCACATTGCTTGCTTGGCTGACTGCTTACGATGCTCCTGCATCATACTTCGTCGCTTGAAAATTTTCATGAACTCCTGCTCATAAGCTCTTGCACAGTCTGTCCATGCTTATGAATTTTTTCTTCATTTTCCCAGCTGGCATCTTCAACTGGATTTCCCTTCCACTTGACCAAGTATTCAAAATACTCCTTCCTCCTAGTCTTTTTGCTGACTCTCTTGTCAATTATGCTTTCTATATGTGGCTTTTCAGCTACAGGCATTTGCTTTTTCCATTGAACCTCTGTCTGTTCATCCTCTACTCCCGCTTCTCCATCTCTGTAAGGGTACAAATCCATAATATTGAATATCAGAGAGATTCTGATCCCATCAGGTAATTCAATCTCATATGCATTTGCCCCAAATTTCTTCAAGACCTTGCATGGTCCAATATTTTTCATTTTCAATTTGTTATATGTTCCTCTTGGGAACCTTTCTTTCCTCAGATGTGAAAGAATAATATCACCAACTTAAAATTGAATTTCTCACCTATGTTGATCTGCTCTGCACTTGTATTCTTGATTTGAACTCTACAATCGCTCCTTGAATCGACTATGAAGCTCCTTCATTGCTTCTGTAAAGTCTTCTACACTAACACTTCTGAATTCAGCTTGTTCCACATATTTCAATTCAGAAACCCCCCTTGGATATATTCCATATACAATTTGGAATGGACTCTGCCCTATGCTTCTATTGATTGAATCATTATAAGCAAATTCTGCCTGTGGTAGAATGTGGTCCCACTGACTGTGGTGTTCAGTCACTAGGCTCCTCAGCAAATCTCCCAAGCTTCTGTTCACAACTTCTGTCTACCCATCCATCTGAAGTTGATAAGCTGAGATAAAAGACAATCTTTTCCCTATATTCTTACATAAAGTCCTCCAGAAATGTCCCACAAACTTGGTATCTCGATCTAAAACTATAATTCTTGGCAAACCGTGAAGTCTGATGACATATTTGAAAAACAGGTTCGCAATATGAGTTGCGTCGCTAGTTTTATGGCATGGTATGAAATGTGCCATTTTTGAAAATTTGTCTACTACCACAAATATTGAATCAAATCCTCTTTGTGTCCTTGGTATTCCCGATATTAAATCCATGCTCACTGCATCCCATGGCCTCTCTGGTATGGGTAATGGCTGGTATAACCCTGTGTTTTTCCTTTTTCCTTTTTCCTTTTGTGTGCTGACAAATCCTACATCTGTCCACAAATTTCTTAACATCTTTCCTCATCCCTAGCCAAAAATATGTGCCATTCAACTTCGAGAACGTTTTGTCATGACCAAAATGTACAGCCAATCCTCCACTGTGTTTTTATTTCAACAGATTCTCCCTCATGGAGCATTTTGGAATACATAGTTGGTTTCCCCTGAATAATAATCCATCTTGGATCATATATTCGGTCCATTGGCTTCTTCCCCTGAGAATTTGATTCTCAGATGTCTCATATGCCTCTTTAAAATCTGGGTCATCTCTGTACATTTCTTTGAGGTTATCAAAACCCAAAGTTTTGACTCTGAATTCCTGCATCAACAAACATTTCCTGCTCAAAGCATCAACAACTTTGTTAGCAGTTCCTGAAATATGCTTGATTACAAAAGTAAAATTCTGCATGTATTCAACCCATTTTGCATGYTTTTGGTTCAACTTGTCCTGTTGAGTCACAAATTGCAAATCATGATTATCGTTGTACAAAACAAACTCTTTTGGAACCAAATAATGCCTCCATTTCTTCAACGCTTGTATGATAGCATAGAATCCTTTGTCATATGTTGAGTATTTGACCTTTTCTTCATTCAATTTCTCGTTKAAGTATGCGACTAGCTTGTCATCCTAGCTCAAGACAGCTCCAATTTCATATCCACTCACGTCACACTTGACCTGGAACGTCTTGCTGAAATTTGACAACACCAATATTGGTTGCTCAGTGATCTTCTTCTTTAGCAGATTGAAACTCTCCTCTGCTTCTTCTGTCCAGTGAAAATATTTGTGTCTTTTCTTCCCTGTGTCCATCATCGGTGCGCTAATCCCACTAAAATTTCAAATGAATTTCCTATAGAAACTAGCTAAACCATGGAATCTTCGAACTTCAAATACACTTTTCGACGATGGCCAATTTTTAATCGCCTCTACCTTATCCGGATCCATTCTCAACTCATTTGTAGAGATAACAAAACCCAAATAAATGAGTTTTGTCCTCATAACTGTCGATTTTTTCATATTTATCAACAATTTCTCTTGCTGCAATCTCCTCATCACTGTAATTAAATGCTTCAAGTGTTCTTCTTCTGTTTTGCTGAAAATCAATATATCATCAAGATATACAATGACGAATTTTCCTATGAAATCCTTCAGAACTTCATTCATCAATCTCATGAAAGTACTGGGTGCATTTGTTAAGCCAAATGGCATAACAAGCCATTCATATAGCCCCTCATTCATCTTGAATGTTTTCTTTCATTCATCACCTTCTCTCATTTGGATTTGATGATACCCGCTTTTCAAATCAATTTTTGAAAAAAATCTTGCTCCACTCAAGCAATCCATCAAATCATCCATCCTTGGCAATGGAAATCTGTATATGATGGTAATCTTATTGATTTACCTTGAGTCTGTACACATCCTCTAGCCTCCATATTTCTTTGGGATGAGTACTGTTGGAACAACGCATGGAATCAAGATCTCTTTAACCAATCCTTTGTCCATTGAATCCTGGACTTGTCTCTCGACTTCTTCATTCTCCTGTGGCGTCAACCTGTACACTACTTTGTTTGGTAAACTAGCTCCAGGTATAAGATCAATGTGATGACTTATACTTTTGATCAGTGGCAACGAACAAGGTAGTTCGTTCACTACTATATCAACAACCTCTCCCAACAACTTCTGGATTTCCTCTGGTAAATCATCCACTCTTGTACTGGTCAAAACAATTCTAGGCTTCTTGACCACAATAAATTGTGTGTCTTCCTTCTTCTTAACCTCATTAAGAAGTTCCTTCCCACTCATGAGAAGTACAATGTTGCTTACCTCTGGTTTCACTTCTTTATCCTTAATCGGCAGCAACATGTGTGTCCTCCCATTCTTCTCCAGGGTGTATGTGTTCTTTCTCCCATCATGAACTACATTTCTTTCATATTGCCACAGTCTACCTAGCAATAGATGACAAACATCCATGGGACTGACATCACACAATATTTCATCCTTATATCCCCCTATTTTGAATTCAACTAAACATTGTTTAGTGACATTTACCTGATGTCCTTTTTGTAGCCATGAGACTCTATATGGGCTTGGATGTACAATAGTCTCCAACTCCAGTTTTTCTAACATCTCTGTAGAAACGAGATTGTTTGTGCTACTGTTGTCCACTATAACCTTGCATACCCTGTCTTTGGTCTTACAAGTAGTCCAAAAAATTCTGTTCCTTTGGTTTGGGTTCTCTGTCTCCTTCTCTGGCATTAAGAGAACTTTCCTCATCATCAAGGATCTTCCACCCTCAACATCTTCTGCCTCCACATTCCATCCTTATGCTTCAGTAATGTGAGTTTCACCACCTTCTTTCCTCCTATGTGGACACTCATAAGATTTATGTCCATTTTTCCCATAAACAAAACATTTCACTTCACCTCCTCGGCCTCTTCCTCTTCCTCTGATACGAGGAAAAGTATTTCTATCAGCATGATGTCCTCTCTATGAGCTTCCCCCTCTCTCAGTTTGGGTTTGAGGTTTCTTCCCTTCTTCTTTAGATTTCTGAGTTCTGTCTTGGGCAATTGCTTTGCCTCTCGCTTGACTTCTGCTTTGGCCTCTTTGACCTTGCTTTCGACTCATCTTCTCTTCAACTTTCAGAGCCATCTGATAAGCATCCTTTACATTCCTAACAATCATCATGCTCATCTCGTCTTGAATATCATATTGCAGACCATTCATGTACCTGGAAACCTTCTCATCATCGCTCTMYCGATGACCTGCCCTAATGTTGATCTTGTAGAATTCTTCAGTGTACTCTTTCAMTATCATCATCTTCTGTCTCAAGTTCTGCATCCTTTGAAACAAAGTTATTTGATAATCCTTGGGTATGAATTTTTCTTTCATCTTCGCAACCATTATGTCCCAGCTCTTGATTTTCTTCTTTCCTTTGCAGCGTTTGTCAGCTAGCAGTTCATCCCACCATAATGTTGCATGCCCTTTAAGTATTGTGATAGCATTCTTGACCTTCTTGTCTTCCTCGACATCCTCATAGTCGAAGTACTTATCCAGAGCCCTAATCCAGTCTATAATCTCTTCAACATCCAGGTTCCCTTCATACATGGGAATCTCCATTTTTTCCCTGGCACCTATCCTTACAATAGCACTGAATAGGCATTCATCCATAGCGTCTTCGACTACCACTTATTCTCCTTCATGTTCAGCTTCATTTTCACTTTCAGCTTCACTGATATCCCCAACATTAACTGTGCACCTCTGTGCTGTCTCCATGGCATCAAGCCTAGCACATAGTTCATGCATTTCTCTTTCTATTGTTGTATCAGGCATTGGTATGTCTCTTCATCTCGACAGCATGGATGAAAATGTTCCTTATTTCCCCTACTACAGAAAGCAAAGAAATTATTATGCACTCTAATACCACAACTGGTGTAGACCCCCTGCCCTCTAGCCGAGTTCTGCTCAGGATCTTCACTACAACCACGTCGAGGGTAAATCAACCCCTTTGTTCAAGCCACAAAGGACTTCAGGTTTTGTGATTTCGTGATCTCTGTTGTCGAGGTTCTCGACCCTTCCACCTACCGAAACCTAAAATGCCAAAATGATGAAGTCTTTGGCCACATCCTCCTCTTATTCTGTATCACGTTTCACGAATTTGAGAATTCTAGAATATGGAACCCCGATCTCTCATCTCCTAAAGTGTCGAATGTCCGAATCCTGACACGTTCATCAATTTTTTTCTATCTCTTCAACGATTTTTTTTCTTTTTTCAGCGTTTCAGACTTCGCGATTTTGTGAATCCTGATGTGAGGTTTCCTAACTCTCCAACCTCCGAACCCTGAAACAGTCAATGGAGTCTGACTCTGACTATTGATGAAAACTCGTCACCTATTCTCTCAGCTATCCTTGGTCTCTAACTTGGATTCATGCCACTTGTCACCTTTCCCAGCTCTTGGAACTTGAATCAGTCTTCGACTTCCATTCCCTTATCACTTCGAAACCCTGAATTCCGAAGCGATGCCTTTTATGGAATCAACGACTCATGTTATTTCAGGATTCCAGGTACCGGGAGTTCAAAACTCTCAATCCCAAAACACTTGTCACCACACTCTCGAACCTTTGAACCCCAAAACACCGAAATAATGAAAACACACCTTCACAGATATTTCGTGTTTCACAAATTCAGGATTTTTGACGTGAAGTGTCCCAAATCCTTGTCAACGGGCATACCGAAACCACGATCCCCGAAATGCCAAAATTCCACTTCAAGGATTTTCCAGTTTTTGAAACTCTGGGTTTTTCAATACAAAGGCCCCAGGCTCCTTGTCATCGGGACTTCCGGTATTCCGAATCCCAAATTACCGAAATCCTGAAATTCACATCAAGTTCTGTTGCAACTCATGACTTTGGGTTTTCTACTCTACTAGGCTCGACTCCTTGTCATTAGGACCCTTGAAATGTTGAACTCCAAAATTTTGAAATGCCGAAAGTTCTTCTCCTCGCCTTTACACATGATAATCCAATTCACGCTTCGGGAGTTCGAGCGACTAAGGGCTTCATCCACACTTCGGACTTACAACCTCTGAAATGATGAAATGATGTCAATGGTCCAACAGTCATGATCAATGGTCCACAATGGATCCTACCTCTCGAAGGATGGATTCGTCCAATGCTTATCTTCCCCACAGCTCTTCTGGATCCTACGGTCTTCGCTATTTCATGAGTTCTCCATAGAGAATTTTGACCATTTGATTCTCCCCTCAAGAATATCTATGGAACGAACCAATGTTCCTTCACTAGAATTTAACCTTCTGCACAAATATTCCTCTTCCTACCTTCCTTCGAACACTTCAAAGGCGCTACTCCTTCTGAGCTTTCTCTGGTAAATTCAAGCCTTGAAAAAGGGCCTCTGCTCACACTTCTTGTGGCAGAACTTCAAATGCTTCTGCGTATTTGAACTCTCGACTCTATGCACCTTCTGCAACAACAATCTTTCTCTCTTCCACCTTAGTTAATAACTCCTCAGGACTCAGCTAGCCTGCACACACATTGCATGGCTCTTGTGCTTCACTTGCACTTCTACTGGAATGAGAACATTGGTGTCCCTCTTGAGCTTCCAGAGATAAACTTTGAACCTTTGTCAACTCACTCCTTACGGATGTTTCACTGCACTCCTTGCAAGAAATTCTCTCTCAGGAAGAGAAACAATTGAAACTCATTCTCTTTCTTCTCTCAGAATTAAATCATACATTCAACTCAGTATCAATGTAAATGTATAGCAGACAGAATAAAACAACTATCAGCATACCATTCAACATGTATACATAGAAAACATCATAACACCATGAGTTTGATTCAAAGATTTTGTACATGGGTTCTTATCTACAGCTCTATGTTACATATCTCTGCTAATGTTCTAATGATCCAATGATACAAAGATGAGGGTGTCTATATCCATTTTTCCATCCTGCTCTCTAAACTGTCTAATCTATAATTCAAACCTACCTACTCTCATTAACTATGCATAAATGCCTCTACCTTCTATAGATGAGAGCGAATCGCTCATGATCTGTTTACAATATGCAAGTATGCTTCCCTTTAACCATTACATTAATTCTTCAAAAACATTTCAAAAACGTGCGTTGGAGGTCTTCCAGCTGTCTTTCACCTTTTACGTTGCTTGCTTGGCTGGTTTCTTACAATGCTCCTACATCAACTTACAAAGGTCCTTTCTCCAAATGTGCAGGTCGTATGAGACCCACGAGTTCCCTCCTGAGCGTTGTCTAACTTCCATGCCAATTGGGCGCTAGCTCTTCCCTATCTAAGCCCCTTCCTTCTTGCGACCATGGCTATGAACACTCACTTAACTCAAAAGGTGTTTTGTGATTTTGTGTATCGGGTCTCTGCATATGAGTCACCCCAACTCCCCCGACCTCCAAAATATCGACAGGAGACTAATGTGTGCTAGCCCCTCTATTCTCCTTCATCGATGTGACCCTTCGCTTTGACCATGGGACAATATTTCGAGCACTTCGTGATTTCACATTTCACGAAGCCCGCTTGCTTGTCCTCCTGAAACTTGAACTTGCGAGTTTTACTTACTTGATCAACAGTCCACAATCCCCATGATCCAATGGTCCTGATCTCCTTTTCGCAAAGTTTGAGGACCACTCACCTCCCTTCTCCTGATATCTGAACTCTTGATATCTCCTTCCCTCGAAATGAATCAACAGTCTATATCTCTCCTTGATTTGACGACTCAGACTAAATCACGAACTCAGATTTTGTGAGTTCCCAGAACTCTTACATCTGATTTCCTAAGTTGCGAAATCCCAAAAAAAACAAATCTACGCTCCACAATCTTCCTTCGATCGATGACTCCGATGATTTCAAGATTTTGTAACCCCACTCCTCGTGTGTGCTTTCAATATTATCATTAGTGCACTTTGCTTTGGTCAGGCGACTATGATTCCTTTGCACTCAGACCGAACAACTGAGATCTTTCCTCCTCTATGCTTGCTCCTTGTTGTCTGGGCATTGATCAGGCGGTCCAGATCTTTCCCTTTGAGCTTGCACTTTGTTCAGACTTAGAATATTTTTGAAAAAATCAAAGTCTTCGATCTTTATTCTTCCTATGATTCTGTTCCTTGGATCTCATCCACAACTTATGGAAAGTGTTATTCCTCCTGAGATTGGCCTTATGAAGACTTCGACTTCCTGTGCACTCCTTGCGTTTCAGGGATTTCGATAACTCAGATCTGAATGATTTCTTGAAGAGAAACTCCTCTCGCCCTCTTGGCATTCTCATTTTTTGGTTCTTCGACTTCTTGCAAAGTCCCTTCGACACTTAGTTGAATCTTAGATCTGTGCACTTCTTGCACCAGATCTTTACGCAAGGTTTGAATTCTTGTGTATGATTGTGCACACCTTGCACCAATATCTTTGCACTCCTTGCAAAGGGAAAGTTTTTTGCTATCTCTTCTAAGCTTCATAATCGAAATAGATCCCATTAACACACTCCTTACATTCTATGTGCACACCTTGCACGACTTCAACAGAAGAGAAACAATTGAAACTTATCCTAACATTCACAACTCCATCTATTCATAAAGAAATTCATTCATTCATTCATGAAATCACAACAAAATAGAATTGCAAAACAATGTCCACCCCATGCATTGGGTCAATTTTCCTCTGTTATATTGATAAGTGAAAAATGACTATAACTGTAATCAAACCAAAAACTAAAAACTCATAAATCTCCTACTAACTTGCAGCTAGCCTCATTTGGGCGTACAAATACTCTATTTATCTCAGAGGGTTCTTAGGGTTCCCCCTGACTACTTGTCTACATCAAAACCTATCCTGATGGCTATCCTAGTGCAGTCACAGTCCAGAGCAGGAGTGGAAACTCCCACTTCGCTCGCGATCATTTAGGTGTGCCTCAAAATATTTTTTCAGCGTTGAGTTAAAGCGTTCTTCAAAATATCTACCCTAACTACCAATGTTGAGATTCCATACAGTTCCCAAATGTTGAGAGGTCCTGCTCTGCGTTCTTTCCAATGATGCTCCTGCCTCAAAATTCAAACATAAAATTAAAAAAAAAAATCAAATATAAATATACGCAAATTACAAACATATGCAAATAATAATATATATAAAAGATAAGAAAAATACTCCATTTATAAATAATTACAACTTATAGAATATATAAAAGATAAAAAAAAAATACGACATTCATAAACAATGAAAACAACATACAAATACAACAATCAAAATAATACATTCATAGATATACATATACAAATACAATCAAAAGCATATTCATATATTCACAAACAATGAAAACACTACATACAAATACAGTCAAAAAAATATTTATTAAAACAACACACAAACAATACATTTCATAGACATACAAATACAAATACACACAAATACAATCACAAACAATGAAATCAATACATACAATTACAATCAAAAGCATAAGTACAAATACAATCAAAATCATAAGTACAAATACAATCAAAATCATATTCATGTATTCATAAACACTATAGATATATATACGATCAAACCATATTTATATATTCACAAAATAATACATTCATAGGCATACATATACAAATACAATCAAAATCATATTCATGTATTTACAAACAATGAAAGCAATACATACAAATACAACAAAAAACATCACACAAACAATAAATTTCATCGACATACAAATACAAATACACACAAATACAGTCAAGAGCATATTCATATATTCACAAACAGTGAAATCAATACATACAATTACAATCAAAAGCATAATTATATATTCACACAAACAATACATTTCATAGACATACAAATACAAATACACACAAATACAGTCAAGWGCATATTCATATATTCACAAACAATGAAATCAATACATACAATTACAATCAAAGGCATATTCATMTATTCACAAAATAATACATTCATAGGCATACATATTGTAAAGACCTCCTCGTTACGACAATAACTCTTTAACAGGTGCAATTTTTTTTTTTTTTTAAGGTGTGTGCACATGTGTAAAAAGGAACAGACACACTTGACTCGACGTCGCCACTCGACAACCAACAAGACGCAACCACAATGATCACAACAAGAAGACTTAAGGCGCACAACAGGTAACTGCAAGAAATAAACGACCATAGACATAAGGTGCACGACAAGTAACCACAAACATTTAACGACATACTGGGTTATGCACAGTATGAACACGAAAGGAAGAATCCATAGTAGTAGATTTTACTATTTCTGCACAGGAAAGCAGGGTGTTTAATCTTAGTTCTCTGCTTCGGAGAGAGAGAAGGTCAGATAGGCTCTTGGTAGACTGCTCAGGCAAAAACTAGTAATCTCCGTCAGGTGTGTCACAATAGTGGAAACCCTGCCTTTAAAGGGCCTGAGACTCTTGATACGGCACATGATTCTTTACACAAAAATAATCACACACACGGACTTATATACTAGGCTACATGGAGGTGTCTACATTCCACCTGACTCAAGCAGACCATGCAATACATTGTTCACAACTAGGTATAACAAAAATTAATGAACAACCATGCCCACTAAGGGAGACGCAAGTCAAGGACCCGACACTGACCCACCATTAGTTAAGACTCATCATTACCTATGACTCAAATGGAAACAAGTACTGATCATTTGCTTCGTTTAGATTTCGTTAGTCTATGAGTTATCCACCCAACCTTAAGGATGTAAATTCAATTAAATGCAATCTCCATTTACTACTCATAGTAACCTATTGTGCTTAATTCAGGGACATTTCAAATATTAAAAAATTTACAATAAGAATTCATAATAATGGCAACCTTACATTTATATCATGATAACCTTATTACATCTTATATTACAAAAATTTGGCCTTCATTAACCATCACCTTACATCATAAATGTTATCGATAACAATAAGGCTGCCATGGCATTACTATACTTGATACATCCTTACCTTTATTATAACAACCTTGCCAATAAAGTAACTAAACTGAAACGATAGTACCTTAATGATTACATCCTTACATGTTTTTAAAAAGCCTTGCAAGTAAAACAACTAAACTGCAATGTCATTACCTCATTACCTTAAAGATTACATCCTTACATTTCATATTATAAAAGTATGGCAGTAAAACAACTAACTGCAATGATGTTACCATACCTGCTACCATCCTTACATTGATATTACCAATCTTTCCAATTAAAATAATTAATAATGCAATTTAACAACATTGCAGTTATATAAAAATTAAATAGATAACAATTAATGAACAATTAAATAACAATATCTTTTCAATTTAAATAATGAGGAAATTTTCATTTTTTTGTTTTTTATATTAAAAACAATTGAAACGACAACAACCAGACCCGTACTAACCATATCAATACCCTTAAACTGATAGCATTGCAATTTAAAAATAATAAAGTCCCTACCCTTACGTGCTACATCAACATTTAATAACCATTACCTAATTCATCAATAAAGGTACACTAACTAAACCCTTTCGAAAAGTAAAACATTAATTCTGTCACCCTACAACATGCCTTAATAACACTGCTGGAATTGTCAATGGCAAAAAGGGAGCAGGTGGGAGCTCCTGCCAGAGACCAAGAGGCCACTATTGCGCTCATGCCCGAAATTCATTAGGTTATGAATGCTGGTGACAGAATATCAGTTATCTTACCTCTTGTGCGATGCCAGCAATAAATTTTAATAACCTCTCCTTTTATATTACTATTATATGACAGTCATTTAACTGTAATACTACACTTAGTAACCATGGAGTTCAATTGAGAGAAAATAAATTATTGCATGGCTAAAATTTTAAAAGGTGTAAGGTTCATTAAATGAGTTATCAAACCCAACCACGATGAAAAGCAGGTTTCAGTCATTCAGTCTCCCCTGTCTTGCAACCAGTCCAAGGGTTAAAATAGAGTAGTGTTTGTGGACACTAAAGCTGCATGGCCAACAGAGTTGCTGGCTTGTGATGGAGCCAACCTGGTGTTTTAATTTTCTAAATTTACTCTAATAATGTAATATAAATAATTACAGTGTTTCGATAATTGATTCAAGGATGGAGAGACCCAAATTTTCATGCTATCAACCCGCACGCTAACAACCCGTGACAACAGTCCCAGCGCAGGTCCTCTGACGGATACTGAGTTGGAAGGGGACGCCGACACACCGAAGATTTGGGTAAGAAAATAAGGAGGACACCAGTAAAAACATCGTGTGCAAAGGTGGTCTCAGGCAACCTTGTTACAGATTGTAGACAAGAAGGGTTTAAACAGTCTGTCCCTGCATCACCATGCAAATTTGTTGGCAAAAAATGCAAGCCTCAGCGAAAATGCTGTCATGATTTGAGTGGCTGGGTCACAAAAATGGAAAGGAAAAATCAATGTGAAGAGACGTGGCTTCACTGCCCATCCCCAAGAGAAATCCCATCAATAACATGATTTAAAATCGTGAACCAGTCAAGGAGCGCTTCCCTACGTGAATACGCTCTTGCAAATGCGCCCCGGGCTGAGAGCAAGGTAAGATCGGGTTTAATAGAGAAGCAAGTAAAGGGGCCAAGGTTTAATAGCCAACTAGAGTGGTTCTGCGACGCAAAGGATCAGCGCAGGTAGCTTAAGGAGATCTCGGGTTGAATAGCTGGTGATGTCCCCAAGAATTTTCCTAGTTAAACTACCGCACCAGAAAAAAAAAAAAGAACGCAGACCTGATCAGATTTTTCTCTGGTATCGACGCAGGGAGAAGGATAGATCACAAGCCCACCCAGGATTTGCAGACCGGTTAGGTTAATTTTCATTAATTAAAAATTTCTTGTTAAACGTTTTCCTTTTAATGAAAATCCTTGATAAATGTTTCACTGAATAAAATTTTCCTACTTTCAATTTGCCGAAAGATCTCTGCAGAAAGAATGGATCCAACAGTTACACAAAAACAAAATCTGAAGTAAGATGAACCGGCCGAACTCTCTAAAACCCTACACAGATGAAGTTAAATACTATGAACATCTAAGAATACCCATAAAAACGTGGATGGCAGAAGCGAAGGCTAGGGCTCTAGGGACATCTCAACGAAGGGATCACAAGGGTTACCTCTATCGAGGCGCAAAAAAAGACAGCAAGGAAAAGGGGATGATCCACAATCTAACATATCCAACATCATCATAAGGTTTCATATACACATTAACTAATGTTTCCCTTTTTTTTAAAAACAAAATCRCACTTTGCGTACCTGTGACCGACGGTGAATGAYCTGAAGGCGCTATCCCACACTTGAGCTCTGTGMCGCTCCTGCTTGCCGATCGTCGAGACCTCACCGGTACCTCCCAGCCAATCGCTAGGAGTAATCTGCTTCCCCCTTAGCCCCCCAAGACGCAAAGGGGCCACACAAATCCAGATAGTAAGTCTAGCTTCCCAGCTCGCCTCGCAAGGCCAAGCTATCACTCCTATTCGAGATGAGAAAATACCAACTCCTCACAAGCAATCAGTCAAGTCACAAATCCGACAGTGTAACGTTACGCTATATCCAATCCCTTTCTTTTATAGAGTTTTTCCCACCTCCAACTTTCCCTAAATCACATTTTAATTAGGTTTTAATAAAAATTACCAAAAGATCTCGTTCGCACAAGTGTCATCCATCCCCCTCTTCCCTCAAGTAACTATTTTCTTTAATTTATTAATTTACTCATTTCACTCACCCACCTAGAGTCCCTCCTAAATTTACTCCTAGGTGTTCCTAGATCCCCTTACATGTTTTAAATACTTTCCTTAAAAAAAATGTTTTACTAAATTAGCTCAAATTAGCAGGCTCTTAAATGCAGATTCCTTACTATGTTGACCTTGCTTTTTACCATGAGTTCCCATCTTTCCTTTATTGAGTTTCCTCCATTACTTAGTTTCCTAATTTTTATTATTCTCCTTTTTCCCCTTTTTATTAAATCTAGGGATGATTTTAAGGATGGAAATTTATTTTAAAATGTAGAAACCTTGGCGAATCTTACTAATCCTTCATATGCCAACTATAAATGATTGGCGATATTTTTGTAAAAATATTCAAATTTATAAGGATTCTATATAGCTTTTATAATTGTTTGGCGATTTTTAAGGTAAAATAATTTTATCCTATAAAATTTGGGCGAATCATTTTTAAAATAGCGAATCTCGTTTTTGGAAAAACCATGGAAAATTAGCCCATGAGAGAAATTTAGCCCCTAAAATCATCCATGATTAAATCCCAAAATGGCAGTTGCGTTATTAAATCTTTCCCATTTATTATTTATTTAATATCTTTTGTTCTTTCACAAGTTAGGAAATAAATTCTTCTTTGCAAAATTTTAAAACCATTAGTTTTAATTTAATTCTTACCCTTGTCATTTACCCCAAGAATTTTATGAATACCTAACTATTACTTAAGTGGGATTTTGTTTGAATTGTTATTTTTATTCTAGGGTCTTTTCTTAAGGTTAGACTAAATTTTTACCCTAGAAAAGTCTTAGACTTAGGACTTAGATTCTGAATTGGGCGACACTTGGTTAGAGAAGTTGTTTAAGGATTTCTTAAGGCGTTAATGTCTTAGGGCCATCTAGGTTTGTTTCTTCAACATCATCAATGCGACGTGCCCTTCAGGACGCACTACGTGCTCCAAGGGTGCCACTCGCCTCATTCGTTTCTTTTGCACGACGTGCCCTTCAGGATGCACCACGTTCTCCAAGGGTGCCACTCGCTTCTTGTGGTTCCTTTGCGCGACGTGCCCTTTAGGATGCACCACGTGCTCCAAGGGTGCCACTCACCAACTTGACTAATTGGTAGACATATATAACCCCTGGAGTCAACACTCCACCAGGTGAACTTGTGGGAGACTAAGGGCTCTAAGTAATAAGGCCCCCGCCTTATTGCACACCACTTAGAATCATCGTGAGAGACTATCACAGTTTTTCCTCACGGCATTGTGGATCCTCTCAAACTAGGTAATCGTTAACCTACAGTTCGAGCCACGGCGGGAGTGCTAGTAGGCTGTGGCAGGGCTACTGTCCACCCCTCTCCCTCAACCTCTCTGGAAATCGTGTGTGGCCCCTTTACTCCATATGTGAGTCTGGTCGGCAAGCTATCGTCAGTCTGCATCATCAACAATCGTGTCAAAACATGTCAACATCATATCATTAAATCAATGAAATATCACAGTAAATAAATAGACCCAAATAGCACACTCCCTGACTCAATCCGGATTCCAAGGGGTTCCACTGATGCCTCTGCATTCTTAAGGTCCAAAACCCTGCACACTCAATAAAACTGAGTCAATAGCACCTGTCTACATCAAATCAGTAAAACATCATGTCATCTATCATAATGCATCATAATCAAGTATAAATGTTTTAACATCATAAAAATCTAGATCACTTGCGAGCAAGTGTCCTCAAAGAATAAGTTTTCTCAGTGCGCCAGAGCAGGATGTTACATACACCCCCTCTTGTTCTAAACTTAGTCCCAAAGTTTCTCAGTATAAATGTTGAAATAAAAGTATCACAGTATCATAAGTCTATCTATCAAACAAAAATGGAAACTGTTGGCACATATCATATGCGTCCTCCCAGGTCACCGAGTGTGGACTATAACTATCCCACTGGACCTTGACTTGATCTACCGTTCGATGTCGTAACTGTCGAATGCGATGATATAGGATGCAGACCGGCTCAGCCGTGAGTGCTCCCTTGTCCAATACCTACAAAGAACTCATGTCAATCACATGTGTAGGATCACTAATATAATGTCTCAAAACAGATACATGAAAAACATCGTGCATACGCCTCAAAGAATCAGGCAAGGCTAGTCGATAGGCCACGGGCCCCTTTCTCTCCACAATCTCGAAAGGTCCCATGAAACTGGGAGAGAGTTTAGCTCCCTTTCCAAACTTGATCGAAATCTTATGCAGTTTAACCGGCAAGAAGACTCGATCGCCGACCTCGTAACTACGGTCAACTCTGTGCGCATCGGCATAACTCTTCTGTCGATCCTGTGCTTCTTTAATCCTTTGTCTTATGGTTTGAATTTTCTCTTCCATTTCTTGGATCGCTTCTGGTCCCACCAGGACCCTATCCTCAAGCCGATCCCAACTCAAGGGCATCCGACATGGTCTCCCATAAAGAAACTCAAAAGGTGCCATCTTAATGGTGCTCTGGTAATTGTTGTTGTAAGCGAACTCTACTAGAGGCAAGAATTCCTCCCAATGCTTTTGTTGGTCCATCACGTACATGCACAATATGTCTTCCAAGGTTTGGTTCATTCATTATGTCTGTCCATCCGTCTCTGGGTGAAACGCAGTACTAAAGTTGAGTTGGGTCCCCAAGGCCTCTTGGAAACTCGTCCAAAATCATCTAGTAAACACCGATCCTCGATCGGATATAATCTTCTTAGGCACACCATGCAACCTCACAATCGCACTGATGAAAACTCTCACTATGTCAGGTGCCTGATATGTTATACACATAGAAATAAAGTGAGCACTCTTTGTCAGAGTGTCTACTACTACAAAAATCGAGTCGTGTCTTCTTGCCATCAGTGGCAATCCAACAATAAAATCCATCGAAATAACTTCCCATTTCGATTCTGGAATGGCATGTGGTTGAAGTAATCCGGTCGGGTGTCTATGTTCAGCCTTTACCTGCTGACACTCTAGACATCCAACCACATAGTTGACTATGTCAGCCTTCATTCTCTTCCAAAAGAATAAGGGTTTAAGGTCTTCCCTCATCTTCGTGACTCCTGGGTGTGCCATGTAAACCGCTCTATGAGCCTCGCTCAGGATCAACATCCTTAACTCGTTGTTTTGCGATATGTAAATCCAACTTCTAAACCTTAATAAACCATCACTATCAAATGAATATCCCTCATATCGTGGTACCATCATTGTGTTTTGTCCGATAAAATCCTCGACTTCTTTGTACCAGTCATCGTCACGCTGTAAAGTGAGAATCTTCTCACGTAGATTCGTTTGAAGAGGCAACACCGAAAAGATGCATGGTCTACGACTGAAGGCATCTGCCACTCGGTTCATCATTCTCTTTATGTAAGTAATCTCAAAGTCATACTCACTAAGAAATTTCGACCAACGTCGTTGCCACGCGTTCAGGTCGCTTTGCGTAAAAATGTGTTGTAGTCCACAATGATCAGTCCTTAATTCAAATTTTTGTCCAACAAGGTAGTGTCTCCAAACCTTCAAGGCATATACGATGGCTAATAACTCCAAATCGTGCGTCGCGTAGTTCTCCTCATGCCTTCTCAATTTCCTCGAAATGTAAGCAATAACTCACCTGTCTTGCATCAAGACTCTGCCTAAACCTTCCTTGGATGCGTCGGTGCATACCAAGAAGTCTGCGTCCATGTCAGGGACCTTTAGTATCGGTGTTGTGGTCAACAACTCTTTAGGCCTTTGAAATTCTTCCATGCATTTCTCGGTCCAAACAAACTTCTTGTTTTTCTTCTGCAATTTCGTGATCGGATTTGCTATCTTCGAAAATCCCTCGACAAACCATCAATAGTATCCTACTAAACCCATAAAACTATGCACTTATGTGACATTCGTTGGTGCAGGCCATTCCATAATAGCCTCGACCTTGGCTGGATCCACGGTGATACCTTCGCCGGAGATGACATGCCCTAAGTAGTGAATCCTTGATTGAAAAAAAGAGCATTTGGACAACTTCCCATACAATTTGTGCTCTCGTAGGCACTGTAGTACCAAGCACAAGTGCTCGTCATGCTCCTCCATCATCCGAGAGTAGATAAAGATATCATCATTGAATACTTGGACTAACTTGTCCAAGTTCTCGCGGAACACCCCGTTCATCAAACTCATGAATGCCCTTGGGGTGTTTGTCAGTCCAAATGGTAAAACAGTAAACTTGTAATGTCCAAATATCATCTTAAAGGTGGTCTTAGGGATGTCATCTTCTTTTATCCGTAACTGGTGATACCCTGATCGTAAATCGATCTTGGAGAACACCGTCGCACCCTTCATTTGATCAAACAGATCATCAATTCTTGGTAAGGGATATTGATTATTGATCGTAGCCTTGTTCAGTTGACGATAGTCAATGCAAAGCCTCCATGATCCATCCTTCTTTCATATGAAAATAAATGGTGCACCCCACGGTGACACACTAGGGCATATCAGTCCCAGGTCCAACAACTCCTTCAATTGCATTTTCAACTCTTGTAACTCTGGGGTCGACATCTGATAATGCGTTCTTCATATCGGTTCGGTCTCTAGTTTTAGGTCTATGGTAAAATCCAGTTCTCTCTGGTGGCATCCATGGTAACTCCTCTGGAAACATGTCTGTAAACTCCTTCACCATCGGAAGGTGTTCTAGACCTTCCACTACTCCCTTTTTGTTTAGTGCGAGGATCGCATAAATCTTGCACCCCTTGCGCATACTCTTCTGTAACTGTAAGGAAGAGACGAACCTCAGGGAAACTCCCTGGTTCTGTCCTACAATCTAACGTATGTGTCCTTTGTCATCAACCAAGCTCAACCGTTTCATCTTACAGTTGAGTATTGCCTCATGCGATTCCAACCAATCCATACCGATCACGACGTCATAAGATCCTAAAATTGTGACGTACAAGTTGAACCTTGTGACAAACTCTCCCAGGTTAAGGGAATAGCCCGTAACCTTTCCTCTAACCTTCTGTTTGGCTCCTGAATCCATCTCTACGAAGATAAACTCATCCTGTTCGGCTGCCTTTACCTTAATCCTTTTTAGTGCCGCACCAGAAATGAAACTCTCCGTAGCACCTAGGTATATCAAAATACTAAGGGTCTAGTCAGCAACAGTACCTGTCGTCTTGAGCACAGTTGACTGATGCTCTGCCTGGCGGTTATTCACCACTGCATGAATCTGATGGGCCTTGCCCATATCTCCCACAGTAGTGGGTCCGACTGATCCAGACACTCTGATCCTCTCCACAGGACAGTCGCGCTGGTAGTGTGTCTCCCCACACGTCCAATACCCCTTCTTCGACCCAGTAGTCCTGGTACCCAAAGTAGAAGATGATGGCCCACCAGCCTGGAATCCAGGTCTGTTCTGCTAAACAGGCCTAAATTACTGCTGCTGTGGGCGACGTTGTTGTTGATGCTGTGGTCCCTGATAAGGTGCCTGGTACTGAGGCGACGGTTGTTGGGGTGTAGTGAAAGTGGATCCTCTTTGGAAGCTATGATATCCCGATGTATGTCTCGCTGGTGTCTGCTGCTATGGTGTACCAGATGAACCCTGCCTTGCTAGTCTCACTGGAGTCCTGGTCTGACCCCCACTGATAAGCTCCTCCTCTGCTATGAGGGCCTTTTATACAGCGTCGTGCAAGGTTTGAGGCATCAAGATCTTAACCTTTGCACGCAGACTATCATTAAGGCCAAACATGAACTGGTTTACCTTGAGCTTCTCAGTGTTAAGGTGTGGAGCATACCGGAGTAGCTCCATAAAGCATGCCTCGTACTCGGACACCGTTCGACCTCCCTGTCGTAAGGCATTGAACTCATTGAGCTGATGCTCGATGAATTCCTCTGAAAGGTACCTCTCTCGAAACCGTTCCTCGAACAGTTCCCATGACACGTCTTCAACGACCATGTTCAGCTGCAGCAGGAGCATCTTCCACCATAGAAGAGCACTCCCCTTCAGTTGAAAGACCGCCATGCAGACCTTCATGTTGGAGGTATAATCATGAAGTGCGAAGCACATCGCCATATTCTCCAACCATGCCTTGGCGACGGCGCCATCCAGGGCCCCAAAGAACTCAGGAAATTTAACCTTCTCGAGTTCACAGTGAATGCTACTTGTAACGGCCGGTGCACGCGGCAGAACCTCAGTGGGTGTCGACACCCTGGCCTCGTCTCTGTCCAATCGGTTTATCAGTGCCTCAGACATGCGCTAAAAAGATCTCATCATCCCAACAACATCACCAACTGCTATCTGCTCCTGTCCGAGAACCTGCTCGCCTCCTTGGGGGTTAGACCCCTCAGGCATGGATGCTACTGGAGGCGTCACGCCTCCTCCCCTAGCACCTCATCGTCTGCCTCCACGACATCCTCTAACCATGATTACCTGCACTCACACAATCAACTCGATCAACAACAGTATAATCAAATCTAATCATGTCAACAAAATCCGTAGCGAATCCCAAGCCGTGGGTCGAATCGGCTCTGATACCATATGTAACGACCTCCTCGTTACGACAACAACTTTTTAACAGGTGCATAATTTTTTTTTTTTTTTAAGGTGTGTGCGTGTGTGTAAAAAGGAACAGACACACTTGACTCGACGTCGCCACCTGACAACCAACAAGACGCAACCGCGATGACCACAACAAGAAGACTTAAGGTGCACAACAGGTAACTGCAAGCAATAAATGACCATAGACATAAGGCACATGACAGGTAACCACAAACATTTAATGACATACTTGGTTATGCACAGTACGAACACAGAAGGAAGAATCCATAGTAGTATATTTTACTATTTCTGCATAGGAAAGCAGGGCATTTAATCTTAGTTCTCTGCTTCGGAGAGAGAGAAGGTTAGATAAGGTCCTGGCTGACTGCTCAGCCAGAAAATAGTAATCTCCATCAGGTGTGTCGCAAGAGTGGAAACCCTGCCTTTAAAGGGCCCAAGACTCTTGATATGGCACAAGATTCTTTACACAAAAATAATCACACACACAGACTTATATACTAGGCTACATGGAGGTGTCTACATTCCGCCCAACTCAAGCAGATGAGGCAATACATTGTTCACAACTAGGTATAACAAAAATTAATGAACAACCACATCCACTAAGGGAGACGCAAGTCAAGGACCCGACACTGACCCACCATTAGTTAAGACTCATCATTACCTACGACTCAAATGGAAACAAGTACTGATCATTTGCTTCATTTAGATTTCATTAGTCGATGAGTTATCCACCCAACCTTAAGGATGTAAATTCGATTAAATGCAATCTCCATTTACTACTCATAGTAACCTATTGTGCTTAATTCAGGGACACTTCAAATATTGAAAAATTTACAATAAGAATTCATAATAATGAAAACCTTACATTTATATCATGATAACCTTATTACATCTTATATTACAAAAACCTGGTCGTCATTAACCATCACCTTACATCATAAATGTTATCAATAACAATAAGGCTTCCATGGCATTACTATACTTGATACGTCCTTACCTTTATTATAACAACCTTGCCAATAAAGTAACTAAACTGAAACGACAGTACCTTAATGATTACATCCTTACATGTTTTTAAAAAGCCTTGCAAGTAAAACAACTAAACTGCAATGTCATTACCTTATTACCTTAAAGATTACATCCTTACATTTCATATTATAAAAGCATGGTAGTAAAACAACTAACTGTAATGATGTTACCATACCTGCTACCATCCTTACATTGATATTACCAAGCTTTGCAATTAAAATAATTAATAATGCAATTTAACAACATTGCAGTTATATAACAATTAAATAGATAGCAATTAATGAACAATTAAATAACAATATCTTTTCAATTTAAATAACAAGGAAAATTTCTTTTTTTTGTTTTTAATATTAAAAACAATTGAAACTACAACAACCAGACCCGCACTAACCATATCAATACCCTTAAACTGATAGCATTGCAATTTAAAAATAATAAAGTCCCTACCCTTACGTGCTACAACAACATTTAATAACCATTACCTAATTCAATAATAAAGGTACACTAATTAACCCTTTCGAAAAGTAAAACCGTAATTCTGTCACCCTACAACATGCCTTAATA
>JASDQU010103518.1:286234-370460 GCA_032191745.1 Picea mariana | reverse complement strand
ATTTCCCGATATGATTAGTTCAAAGTTGAAACTCATTTTAAAACGATAGTTAAGTAAAAGATGAATTAATCATGTATTAACGTATCGGGAGATTGGGGGTCGGGAGATCGGGACCTAATAGGCAATGAAATTTGTTATTATCAAATAGCGAACTCCGATATCCCGATATGGTTTTAAAATTCTTAAGTTTTATCATTGCGGTTCATTTAGAATATTATTCGAAAAAGTATTTGGAGCGTACATTGATTTAATTCTCAACCATTCTTTTTCCAAGAATAAATCCCAAGTGTATTTCAAATTTATTAGGTATGAAAAGTTTTGTTTTATAAAGATTTTAATAATGCAAAGACTCCAGGATACCAAAAATTTTGTTCTTAAAGTAAAACTTTAAGCTCTGTTTCAACAGAAAGCACGTTAAAATGTTCACAGCCAACAAGCTAGTGTTGGGGGGGAGGATCTATAGATGGCTATTATTGTTTCGAGAGTTTGATTTTGAAGTAATATTTAAACTATGGAAACTAAATGTAGAACCATATCACTTATCAAGGATAACCAATGGAGAAGAACCAACTAACTTAGAAGAAAATTTCCCTAATCCACAGTTATTTGCAGCACATATAGTCGATCAGTACTTTGTTGATATCATTGATTTCTTGAGCATATGATTTGCGCCAAAGGATTTTAGTACCACGCAGAAGAAAAACATGGTAGTTGTAGTTGCATACTATCAATTGATTTCAGGTCATTGATACAATATGCGAGAAAAAAACATATTGAGAAGGTCTGTGATGGAGCATGAATGACCCATTGTTCTACCAGAAGCTCATGAAGGTATAGTTGGAGGACACTATGAAGGAAAGGCTACCGTGCAATTTTATGGCGGCCAAAAGTTCATAAGGTTGAAAAATAATATTGTCATAACTGTGATGTGTGTCAAAGAGTTGGAAAACCAAACAAAAGGGATAAGATGCCCCTAAGGCCCCAAGTAACTCTTCAGGTATTTGACAAGTGGGAAATAGATTTTATAGGACCTATTAATCCATTGGCAAGAAGGTTAGGAGAAAGATACATCATTACTACAAAATAATCTTTAACCAGATGGATATAAGAAACATCATTCAAGGATTGTAGCACAAAGACAATAACACAATTCTTATTTGAGCAGGTGATTACAAGATTTGGAAGTGCCGGGATTTTGATGAGTAACTAAGGCACACGTTTTATTAATAGTACCATCCAGTATATGACTGATAAATTTGAAGTCTATCACCAAAAGAATACACCATATCATCCTTGGGAAAATGGGATAGTATAAGATTTCAACGAGATTTTGGATAATGTCTTGACAAAGATTTGTAATGTTAATAGAGATGATTGAGATTTAAAAATACTAGTAGTATTATGGACATACAGTACTACATGAAAGAAGTTGACAGGACAAACACCATTTATATTGGTGTATGGACAAGAAGTAGTGGTGCCATTAGAATATTTGGTACCCAGTCTTTGTGTTACAGTAATAAAAAATATGACAGAAAGAGGTGTAGTACAAGAAAGGTTAAGTCAACTTATGGAACTTGAATAAGACAAAATTCTGGCAGGATTCCACCAAGAGGCGTAGAAAGAAAGGGAAAAAGCCTGACATGATAGGCACATAAAGAAGAATAGATTTAAGGAGGGATATCTAGTTCTCCTCTGTGACAACAAATATTTTCAATATCCAAGTAATATCATAATGCATTGGATAGGGCCATATGAAGTGAAGTATGTCACAAATGGAGGATCTGTGCAACTAAAGGACTTGACAAGAAAAGAAATGCAGGGTCTGGTGAATGGTAGTCAGCTAAAACTGTATAAGGATAGTCTACCTACTAACTCTCAGTAGTTGCAACATAGTGAGGAAGCCTTGTTTATAGTGTACTATAGTAGAAGTTAGGAAAGGGAAATTACAAAAAGACATAAAAAGTAGAAAAAGAAGAAAAATAAAAAAAGAGTAGGAAGTTGGTTGAATGGCAGAAAACTGGAAAAAGTAGTGTGCAGAAGACATAGAAACTAGCACGATGAGAATTAAAGTTATTGTGCACCGGATAACAATGACATAATGAAAAAACAATGCGCCAAGGAAGAAGCACAATAGAAATTTGCAACACATTGGGAAAGGGGACAATGGTCGGAAAGGAACAACCGATCATTGGAAAAATAAGGCATGAATCGAGCATTTATGAAATTTAAGGAAGTGTGTCAAAGAATATTTAGAACATTTTTTATAGTAAAGGAAGTGTCTATGAGATTATTTGTGACATTTATGAGCGAAATTATATAACTGGAATGCATTCCACACAGCCCTCATTAAGAATTTGAGCATACACATAGTTAAGGAACGCAAAGATGAGTGACCAATAGGAGATTTTGAAGACATTAGCATCCGAATTTCAGCAGTAGTGGGAAGATTTATGCAGGATGGCACCATCAAAAGTTGGAGCACCGAGAAAAGAGACAAGAAAAACCCGAAGAAACACCAGGTTGCTGCACGAACTTGCATGGAAATAAAAAGTTCATAGGAAGTTGGAGGAAGTGGTCGATGTCGACGCCCTTCCTTCACAATAGGATGAACCGATGAGTGCCACAATGGTGGAGGAGGAGGAGGAGAAATATCTTGTGACAGTAAGGATGGATATTGATCCATAGAGCAGTGCGGGGGAACAAAACCCTTCTATGTTAGAAACTTCGAGGCAACAACCTAGGGTCAAATTATCCCACTAAAATAATGGCATCGATAGTGAGAAAACAAAATCTGAGGGACCAGGGTCACAACCAATGGTAGGGTTCATGTAGCAAGAAGAGGTACAAATTGAGGATATAATAATACATCCATAATCTGGCACGGAAGAAGGGCAATAAAAGGTTGGGCCATCCAACGTGCCAATAAAGAAGAAAGGGAAATAGCCCATTCAAAAATCCCCATGAAAGCAACCTGAGCTATCCATAGTGTTACGCCACATTCCAGAGGGGGTGCAAGCCACTGTAGGATTGTTGGGTTGCGTAGAGAAACTAAGATATGCAGACCATGATGTGTCTGACAATGGAAAAATTCCCAGAATTTGAGCAACACGTTTACATGGAAATATTGGGCATAGGTCCACTAGGAGATCCGGTGTTGTAGCCAAATAAATGGATAACAGGGCTTTTCAATACACAGGGTTAATACATTTTCTCGAGATTCCCCACTTTGGTAGGGGAAAGATGTAAAAACCTATGTTAAGAAGTTACTCGTATTTCTCCATGGGGGGATTTTGTGGATGGACAGGCCAGTGTCAATCGATGTGAAGCTAATTTCATTTATCTCAGGACTTCCATTAGATGGAGAGAAGCCTGTGTAGTACTTGGACGATAAAAAAAAGGATAAGTCACTCGTAGAGGAAATTAAAAATACCTACGAGACAGAAAGAGGATCATGAGGAATAATCATTAAGAGGATTAGTGACCCAACCACCTGGATGGCCATAAAATTAATTTCATGTAAACTCCTTTGGAAATGTCACAAGGAGAAGGTCCCTACAAGAGTCGTACCAACAACAATGCAGTGTGAAAAAGTCACCATGTTAAGATAGGTTCCTTACCTGCTAAATCTATTCCTGGACGACTGCAAAGACATGCAGTACTTGGGGAACGAATTCCATTACTCATGGTTGATATTTTTGATAGAGTTGATAGGTTGGGGGGAACCTACGTATTCTTACTTCTGTGATAGAGTGGGAAAATGTATCGTAGCACGGTATATTTCTTTAGGGGTAACTTCATACCCTAAATGGAGAAGCGATAATTCTAGCACCTTCGCAATGTACCTGGATGAAATGAAGGAGAATATAGGTAGTAGTTGGAGGATAAATCTATAGGTGGTCACGTAGTACTAGGGAATAACCAAGTTCAAGGCCACAAGACACAATATGTGGATCTAGGCATGCAAAGATCCAAAGAAAGAGTGGTTGTAGCTTTGATACTGCATCAACATAGAAGAAGTAGATTGGGTGATCAAGGACTGGGAGGATGACTGGAAATTCCTAGTTATAACCAAAGAGCTACCCAAGGACAAGGAGAATGAAGCCAACCCATCACATACATCTGCAGGAGACATGAGAACGACAATGCAAGGCACTAAAGCAACAGGAGGAAGTGCAACAACAAAGAAACTACCTTTGAAGAAGAAGTCAACTCCTAAGCTAGCGACATAGAAAAAGGATAGCACAATAAATATGAATGGGAAGATAGGGAAGAAGGAAAATGTACCCCTATTGGAAGAACAAGAAGGGGGGGACATGGCAGAACAAGAATACATTGAAATAATTGGAACAATTGGATTTGGTTCTAGCAAAAATACCAACGAAAGAACTGTACAAGTTTCAAGTCAGCATCACACATGAGGTACAATCACGAGCCAGGGCCAATGTAATAGACCTAGAAGTCACCAAAGACGTTAAGAAAATATTACAACTAGAAATAGAGCAAGTTAAGATGGAGAAGAAGGAAGATAAGAAACACGTGGATAACCTATAAAGTAAACTACGTGAAGTCTTTAAAACAATTCCAGATAGCGCACAGGAAGCAAAGAGAAACACAAAAGAATAGATATAGATTATCACACAAAAAATCGAGGGGTACATGTAGGAGATAGAAGAACTAAAGGAAAAACTTACACATACAACCCCTCCAGAAGTAAAATCTGAGAGATAACAACAGGGAACACTACAAACAAGTATGATTGCAAGGGAAGCCAAGGAAGTCACAGAACTCTTTGACGGGACTGCGCAAATATGGACTAGTCTTGAGGAAGACGAGAAGGTCCAACAATTGGATAAATAAGAAGAACAAGTCAATGTTGCAATGCATGATTTGAAGCAGCGACATAAGGCAGTGAGCATCACCAAAAGTTTGAAAGGAATGTAGGATATGAATAACCTATAGATGGAACTAAATACTGCGCAGACAAATAAATAGGCAAGGAAGGCTCAATTGGAGCCACTTCAATAGAAAGTAGTTCAAATAATTGTAGGACTGGAGGTATAAAATACAAGGATGGAACAGGATCATACAGAGAGAACAACATTATTTAATGAACATATTTCAACGCATACAATAGAGGAACTAATAGAGAAATTTGCACAGGTGAAAGCAAAAGGGGAGGAACTAGCACAAAAGTTTCACAATTTGGATAATGTTGTGCAGGGAGTGCACATTGCCTGAGTGGCTCGGGATGATCCACATGTCAACGTTGGGGGTCTATTGGTGCAGGCCTATTTTGGGGAGAAAATCCAATTTTGGAGTACGTGTCATATATGGAGTAAAAGCAACATGTCGAAGATGGAGGAAAAGCAACATGCCAAAGACCAAGGAAAAGAAGAGTGATGCACATGTGGACAAGCCTAGCCATGTTAGGGTTAGGGTTTTTGATATAATTTTAATGCCTATGAGCCAATATTGTAGTATAAATAAATTCCTAGGAGGTATTGTAGAGATTGGTTAAGGAGAGTGGGTTTTTGAGGGTTAGGTCGTAGGTTGTGGATCCTGGTCTAGTCTATTCTACCTCACTGATAGATCTTGTCATAGTTTTTGGTTGTAATCATAATAAATATGATGCATAAGAAGAAGACACATATCACATTCCCAACCCCTTCCATGATTGCAGACATCTGAGTCCTACATTCCCCCATAATTTATCTTAGGTGGGACTATGATATGCACTATGTGCATGGTGTTTCCTTCTAGTTTACGAGGAGGGCCGATAGTTTGAGGGTTTTGTTAGAAACCTTTGAGATCAAAACCTGGGTTAGACCAAATGTCCAACATAAATATAGGACTCATATGTTGGTATTATTGATTGGTGCATCTTGTTGGTTTAAGTGTTGAAGCATAGCTTGTATTTCTTGATACATGGTTGAGGGTTTTGGTTGTGAAGTGGTTATGAAGTTGTTTGTGTAGTGTGAGGCTGCATATCGGTGAGGTTTTGATGTCTAGTTCATGTGAGAGTTATTACACTTGATCATGATTGTATACACATGTAAGGCACATGACTAGATAAACATAGATGCATTTGGTTAAAGGATATGTATGAAGATGTATGCATACAAAACAACTAGAGTTTGGACACAGTGATAGGTTGCAGGTTGATGTGATAGAGGTAACAAGGGGTCTGAGTTTCAGAAAGGTGAAAACCATAGATTTCAAAAGGTGTATGCAGGCTGTAGTATAGACAGGTCATGTACATACAAAGGTTGCAGTATAGACATGACACATACATACAAAGGCTGCAGTATAGACAGACTGCAAACATACATGAGTTGCAACAGATACATGTCATGTACCTGTTGGTTTTTGTTGGTACAGACTGAGTACATGTACAGGTTGATCACAAGATATTGGTATATGTTGGTTATAGGTTGTTGGCATAGATTGATATAGGTTTACAGTGGTATATCCCACAGTGACAGTGTGGCAGTGGTTTCATCATCTATTTGACACTTATATTTCAGGGCTGCAGGACAAGGAAATGATAGGTGGTTGTAGCCATAGAACATAGGGTATTGTATCCTCCTTCTGGTTGGAGCCAGAGAATTAGGGAGTTGGAGCTTCCCTTCGGTTGTAGATTGAAAAATAGGGGGTTGGAGGCTCCTTCCGATTGTAGCTAGAAAACAAAGGAAGTTATTGCTTCCAATGAATGTAATTCTTAAAGACATATAAGAAAAAGCATTATGTGGTTTTCTCCCACATTGGGTTTCCACGTAAAAATGTTGGTGTACTGTGTATGTGTGTGATTGCTCATTGATCATGATTTATTTATTCTTCACTTGTTGAATGATATTGGTAAACTGATCATACATATTAGCAACACTCATATACTATGGTTAAAAAGGAATAAATTTCTCTATTACTAATTCACCCCCCTCTCAGTAATCCAACATTTTTATGATGATTAATGTGTGTTTATATATGCTTAATTGTGTTACTCTATAATAGTTATAATAATGCATGGGATTACATGCCATTAGGAACACAAAATTATTTCATATGTAGGGAGTAATATTACAAATGATTATTGGAACCGTGTTGGAATAAATTATTAACGATATCATAGGAATAATGAGTTAAGTAAAAGAAATTTTGAATTTTTTGTATGTGACAGAGTTTGTATTATAGTGACATATTCCTAGAAGTGAGTTTGGGGTGTGTTACAAGAAAACACTTGTACTTAAGGCTTTCACAACCATTAGGGATCTTCTCCCTTAGGATTGGGCCTCTGTAGCCTCAACAACATGATATTATTTCAATGTTGCCATAAACTTCTTCATTTTAATGAGTGTCCATTTTTAGAAAATATAAGAAGACACAATATTTCTTCTCAAACATAAAGCCTATAGTCACATTCCCACTATCTACATTCCCACTACTATAGAACCTCTCTTAAACTAAGAGTATAGTGGGGATGATATCACTTAAATTGGGAGGAAATGATACAGAAATGGAGAGAGGATGAAGTGGAGAATAATAATTAGAATTATTACTAGAGATTTGTTAGTGATTAGTTATTAACAAACAAATATATATATATGGGAGACACTATCAAACATGACATCACTATAAATGCCCATATAAAAAAGGTGATTCTATGTAGAAGAGTGAACTATTAACAATGGAATAATAAATCTCTTATTCTTTAGCCTCTAGGCTATTCAATTCCATACTAATTAGTATTAAAGTAGGTTTCTAATTCCCCATTGGCCTATTACCATATTGTTTTTCTTTCATGAAAGGTGGAGACAAGCGCATGGCCAAACTTTTCTAGTATACTATCGACATTCTGGAACTAAACACAAAAGCATATATAATTATATCAGAAGTTGTTACAGTAGATTGTTGGACATCAATTATTAAAATTAACAAGGATATGAAAATAAACTCAGAGAGTCCTTTACCTACAAATCCAATGGAAGAAGAATGGCTAAGAAAAGATGGCATGAGGATTGTTGATTACATACTTGATGAAACAACAATGTCTCTCAATCTTGAGGGAGGAGAAATTGTAAGCACTCGTCAAGTTGTCTATGGACAAGAGCTTTAGGTTGGAAATGGCATAGGAGAGGACACAACATGGAAAAGTTCAAGCAAGAATTAGAAAAAAAGAGAGAAAGAGAAGAAACTATTTTAAAGAAAGTTGATAATGAAATAGGAGGATGATAATGAAATAAGGTTTTGCAACCCGTATTTTTTGTCTTCCTTATTTTAGCTTCACACTCGAAGTAGAAGCCTTATCAGACCTTATTGGGTCTCCATAGCTTCAAAAACACAATAGTATTACTCTGGGAACCTTCTTCATCTTATTGGGTCTCCATAGCTCCAACAACACAATATTATAGCTCTCGTTACCTTATTCATTTATGAGTGATCATTGGTTTTGCAATGAGAAATTTTTTCTTCCTTATTTTAACTTCACACTTATTTTAACTTCACACTCAAAGTACAATACTTACTAAACCTTATTGGGTCTCCATAGCTCCAACAACACAATATTATTACTCTTTTAACTTTCTTTATCTTATTGAGTCTCCATAGCTCTAACAATACAATATTATGGCTCTCATAATTTTTTTTTAATGAATGATAATTTTCAATAAGTACAAGACACAACATATGTTATTGGATAGACAACCTAAAGTCATATTTCTATTGCCACAATACCTCTCTTAAATTGAGAAGATGGTAAGGACACTATCCACTTAAACGAGGACCAAGAGGGCACGGGAGATACTATCCACTTATATTGAGAAAAAATGATATAGAAATAAAGAAAAGACAAAGTAAAGAATAATACTTAAAATCAATGTTAAAAATTGATTATTCAATAATCATTAATATAAATCAAATGTGACATCCTTATTTTATATGTTCATATTAAAAAGTGGTCATATAAAAAAATTATTAATAATGAAACGATAACTCTTTTACTTTTTAACCTCTAACCTATTCAATTTTATATTATATAAGGATATGAAAATATTTTACAAACTCACTCGTACATGTATCTATTTACTAATAACGGTAATCCATTGCGCCGATGATCTTTCTGACTCTTATCTAAAATTAGATGGCGGCATAGATATTTCTATTAATCTTTAGCAATAAACATGAGACGGTAATTATATTTTCAGATTTTCATAGACTTCTAAAAAGTAATATATAACGTGTAGAATCTATTTTCAAAGACTTCTAAAAAGTAACATATAATGTGTAGAATTTTTTCGTGATTTGTCCTTCACTCATATCACTAAATGCTAAATGAATATACATGATTGGAAATTGCTCTCACTGAATGAATGAAAAGTATATGACAAAGACTCGAGGTTCCTAAAAATAGTTTAGATGTGAGAAGTGAGTTGATATGAATAATTTATATTAAGTAGTGCAATTTTATAAAAAATAAATAAATTTTATAAATAAATAAAAATACTATTTAATTATTGAAAACAACTTATAATTATTATATGTGATTGTGGTTTTAATAATATATTAGTATATGGAATTCATTTAATAATGATAACAAAATCTAACACCTTTATTGCAATTAGAATATTAAATTCAATAAACAAGTTAAGTAATAACCACTTTAATTAAACAATTATAAAATGGCATAAAAAAACCATCATGGCCAACTCATATAAGGAAAAAATAGAAAAACATTATGGCCAACTCATAAGAAATAAATAAATAGAAAGACATTATGGCGAACAAAGAACCAAATAAAATTAAAATAATTATCTTTCGAAAACATGGGCATGTGTCCTTGTTTCCTTCAATCGAAGATAACTTCTACTTTATCTAGATTTGAAAAATTTAATAATAATGAAGGCCATAGATGCCTGGCTAAAATAGGCAATGGTGACCAGACTTTCTTGGACTAGTATTATTTTAATTCTGAATATTCCAATCCATTTACCTTATTTGTTATAGATATTATATTTAGTTAAAAGGTGTATTCCTTTAGAGGGTGTAGACTGATACACGGAACATCTCGAGATAGTGATTTGACTATGGTATCAATGGCAATCACCAAATATTTTAATACCCATCATTAGAAAGGCATTCGACAATATCAAACATAGGGAATTGTACTCGTAAATTATTTTCTTTAATTGATATGATTTGAAATGTTGAATGTAATATAAGCCCGACACATTGTTCTTCGTCAAAGAGTTACCTCTCCATCAAATAAAACAGAATCTCCCAATTCCGTTTCGACTTTGGAGTTGTGAAGTGTTCAAATTATAATGTTATGGATTCTAAAGTTGTAAAAGTGATAATGTTTAAAACATTTGACTGCATTAAATATGAATATATCATTCAAATTATAATATTATGGATTCTAAAGTTGTAAAAGTGATAATGTTTAAAACATTTGACTGCATTAAATATGAATATATCACTCTGTTACAAGTTGTAATGATTTTTAAATAATGGTTAAGTACATGGCAATAATGGATGGATGACTTGAATATATAATTGATTATAAGTAATAATTAAATGATTATTATGATTTATATATCAATAGTTTATTTATTTATGTGATTTATGAATATAATTAATATAAATTTATTTTAATTTTGAAAGTATTAAATATTTATATAGATTTAAAAATAGAAGCTAGGATGCAAATTATTCTTGATTTAAATTAGATAAAAAATTTGAGATACAAATCTCTTGACTTGAAAGATAGTCAATCAAGATAGATCTACGTTTGTAATTAAATTTTGCATTGTTATTTTCAATTTTGTTTCTTACATAATGTTTTTTTAAAAGTGGATGTTAAAGTATTATAATATTACCTACTTAAATCAATTTACTTTAAGAGGTCAAACAGATTCCCTCATACACACAAGGACACTACACCCACACACCCAAGGGTACTACACTTATTGGGGACATCCCCTCCAACCTGCCATCCCTCTCTATTTAAGCTCTAACCTTCTAGAGATTATTGGTTACAAACTACAAGACCCATCACATATCTACACCTTCGCACTGTGTTGAGAAGTTGGAATCTACCCTATAGGTGAATTTGTCACCATCTGTCACACCTTAAAGATCTTTCCCTTATAGAAAGAGTACTCATTGGACAATTCATTGGGTTATGGTGCTCACCTAGGGAAGTGGATCAGTGTATGCAAAAAAACTAGCTATCCCTTATAAAAGGTGAGCTATCTCATTCTTTTGAAGAAAAGGATACTTCACTTTTTGTTTAAACGCAAAGAAGATGTGGATCTCATGTCCTAAAGCAGTCCATACTTCATGGGAGCACAAGGAATGTCCCTAAATCGCTAGACTCCATATTTTGGTCCTAGTCTCGGTATTCCTATCTCATCTGCCCCTTCATTGTTGAAATGATGAAACCTTGCAATCCATAGGCAATGCTTTGGGAATATACATTGATAAGTCTAAACCTAAAATATGACATGTTTTCCCATGCCAGAATTTGTGTTGAAGTGGATATATAGAAAAGGGATTCCAAAAAAACAAAAAATGTTTTTGGATAACCAGACCGATCTTCAAAAACTAGAGTATGAGCATCTCCCTTTTGAGTGTAAATACTACCATGAATATGTCTACTTTACCAAAATCTATAAGATCTCCTCTTTGTCTCACCCATCCTAAGAGAATACTTAATAATGGTACCAACCTAAAAAATCCAGTGGAAGCAAACAACATGCCCCAACAAAACCTAATACTTAGAAGGGAAATATCTCCCTTGATTTGAATAGTTGCTATGTATTTTCACCTTCAAACTCTAAAGACCTAGAACCCCCTCTCATGCCACCCCCTTCTCTACATACCCTCTATAAATCNTTTTCCTCTCCTAAGAACGCTTCTTTGTATTAGATCAAGCCATATTTTGGAATGCTAAGAATCTTCTATCCTCCCCCTTTTATGTCCCCTACAAAATATCAATCTTTGTAGAGTGGAGGTTAGAACAAGAAAAAATATTTATATTAGTAGGAGGAGGAGGAGGAAGAGGAAGAAAGAATCTAGAAGAAAACATGTTGAACAAACAACAAAGAAAGAAGAGAAGAGGTAGTCAACAGGGACAAGATTCTAAGCTCCCAATCTATGTTGTAGACTAGATCTTTGGTAGGCAATTTAAAACCCCATCAAGTAAAAAATTAAAATGTTATCCTAGAATTGTAGGGAACAAAAAGTGAAACAAAGAAAGTAATAATGAAATATTTTATTTTCTTAGAATGTGAAAATATCATTCTTCTCTAGGAAACAAAAATAGAAGAAAAAACTATGATGGATTTAAAAATAAAAATTTGGAAATGTAGCAATGGAATGGTCATAAGTGCAAGAAGGGCCTTTGGAGGCATCTGCACACTTTGGGACCAAATAGTTGTTG
Organism: Picea mariana; assembly: GCA_032191745.1. Lineage (NCBI taxonomy): Eukaryota > Viridiplantae > Streptophyta > Pinopsida > Pinales > Pinaceae > Picea > Picea mariana. The sequence continues at coordinate 358,024 of JASDQU010103518.1, read as the reverse complement.
AGTCACTCTAGACTTATGTATATCAACACTAGGTGTATACCTTTTTAGCTCCAAAATCAACCAACCAATAGATTATCTATTTAATATCTATCCTCAAATACATTATAGAGAAAAATAGGAGTTTTGGGATTATCCAAGATCCCATGGAGACACCATTCTAATATCTAATAGTATCATATCCAATGACCTTAATATGGTTATGTCCTTGGAAGATAAATGAGGGGGATACTTTATAAGAGATCTAGTAAAAGAAGTGGTGGATGATCTAATTGTGGATTGGGATTTGTATGACATAAAATAGAATAAAAATGAAATAAACCTAGACTAGTAGAAGAATTGAGCCAAGGAACATCATAGAAAGGATGGATTATTTTCTAATATAGATTTATTTTCTCCTAAAAAGTCATCACATTGCATCCTCCATCCTTCCATCTATGACATTCAATCACAAACTGCTATGGGGAAAAATCCCCATCATTCGAGTCTAGTGACTAGGCATAGCCTTGACACCTTAAAAGATAGAAATTCTTCTACTTTAACCAAAATCCAACAAGACCTAATGATAATTAAGGGAAGGGAGAGAATATTGGAATATTTACCTTAAGTCCTTCCGGTTGTTGTAGATCTCTTCCTATTGCTATATGTCCCAAGATTGTTGGCCTCCTCCCAAAGCTGACCTGAAACAACTTTACATAACAAACTATGACAACATATGCATAATTATTAAGATCATATAAAAGTCTATATATTCATGAAAATCATCTACAAATGTGAACATAAAGATGCGCATATCCGAGACAATAATATTTCTCTTTTATTAATAACAAGATTGGAAGTTACAACCTGAATCTTGCTCGCACCGCTCCACAGACCTTGCTTGGGTTCCTCTACTTTGACTCCAAGTGCACTATTCCTAATATGCTATCCTCATAACCAACATGCCAATATATGAGAAAATGATGGATTGTATAAAGGAGGATGACTGGAAGGGATTGTTGAGGATGAAACTCAGAGCAGGATGCAAAAGACTTGGAATATAAGGGATAAAATTTGGAAGAGTTCACTTTCCTCTTCTTTTATATGTCCAAATGACCCCCCTAGATCCAATTTTATATGGATAAATGATGGTTATCTGGTTTTCAGAAGAACTACAGGAGGTAAAATTGTTTTGCAACCCAAAATAGCCTGTAAACTCTGTCAGAAAGCGTGGAATTTATATTTTTTTTGCAATTTTTTAGAGTACACGCAGGCTTTCAAGTATGCAGCTAGCGTATGTATGTGCTCTGCATATATATCAGGGAATGTACAAAATATGTTGGGCGCATGCCTATTTTTAGGAAATACTTAATTTTGGAACACGCGTAACAAGTGGAAAGAAAGCAACATGCACAAAAAGAAGGAAAAGCAGCATGTAAGAGGAAAATCCATGTGGTGAGGAGGAAGGCAAGCCTAACCATGATAGGTTTAGGGTTTTTGATAAGTATTGTAACGACTATAATCCTGTAAAATAGTATAAATAATAACCAAGGAGGTCTAGGTTAGGGGTTTGGTTATTATTGCTTAAGTGGATAAATATTGTTGATAATTGTTGTTGAAAGTTCTTGAGGTTGTAGAAGAGTCGAGTAAGGTAGATTTTGAGGGTTAGGTTACAGGATGATGAGCCTGGTGTGATCTAGTCCACCTCATAGAGGTTCCTTAACCTCAACATGATTGTATGATTGAAGATGTAATGCACGCAATGCCAGATTTTGCAACAAACTAAATAAAAGACCAGAGAAGCCAAATCTTTGTGGACGTAGCCTAGAAGGGAGTGAACCACAGTAAAACTTGTGTTCTTTTTTATGGTTCATGAATGCTTACTTTATGTTAATGATTATTTTATAAATGAATGAATAACTAGATGTATTAGCATGCATGCATAAGGATAAAAGACGAATGAATCTGAGAAATAGTTTAATCAAGAATAATTTTAATGCATAAAGAAGGATAAAATACCCTCCCAGATCCCCACTCATTCCTAGACTGCAAACACCTGGGTATTACAGTCACGCATAGAGCTATCTTGGGTGAGACTGCATTGTGTTCCTTTTGGTATTCTAGGAGGGATGATAGTTTTAGATGGTTTTGTTGGAAACCTGTTAAAATTTGAGCTTGGGTCAACCCAAGAAGAAGAGAAAGAGAGAGATCCAACTAAAAAGTGGTTCTGTTGCCGACTGGAATTGCAYAGGATTGAGTGGATGTGATCCATGGAAGAAACATGTGGAGAATGAAGGTATAGAAGGTAATGTTTAGGCCATTGAATCCAACAAAGGAGAATATCAAAAGATGGTTGAAAACGAAAGAACTTGAGTTTGCACAAAAGGAAAACATAAACCCTAAGCTAACATTRTGCAAATATCTTGACAAATATGTGTTTAGTGACCTACATGGGGTATTTTTTGTGATTTACCGCATTTGTTTCAAGAGTGGTTATTGAGTTTAAAAGACAATCACCCTACAAATAGAGTTAGATATCTAGAGTGGAATCTTGTGGAGATCATGTAGTTACAACAAGTTAATAACAAATTCATGTGCGCATTATATTTATGGTTAGGAAATATTGTTGCAGGGTTTATCACCAAATTTGCAGTAGATACAGAGAAGTCTTACACCACAATAGAGTAGGATTTTCTAAAGGGACCCAGAGGTAGGTACATCAGATCGTTGTATACTTCAATCAATATTTTATTGTATAACAACAGTTTGATGACCATGGAATCATAAAACTAAACTTCCCTGCATGCATGGGGGAAGGGGGGAAGCACTGACAAGAGGTGGAAAAATGGAGGAAGAGATAGATAAGGGAAAGAAGAAGGAGGCCATGGACCTAATCATGATGAAGGAAGACTGGCTAAAGGAGATAATGGAAACAAATGGAAATACGCGTAGTGGAGTACCCTACCAATATAAGATGAATAACAAGAAGAGAGCCATAGTTGATAGAGAGGGATTTGAAAGCGATGAATAAGAGGTAGAGGATCTGTGGGATGTGGAAAAGATTGAGGAAATCATGTGTGCAACATATTAAAGGAAAAAAAGAGGTCCAAGGGTAGGAACATAAGGAAAAACTCCAATCCAGATCATCGTCGGTGTGGAACCTACAACCCCAAGTGTGACTAACACACCAGAAAGAACACCAATGTTTAGACAACTGAATTTTAGTGGAAGAAAGACATCAGGAAATTAATCCAAGCAAGGAGAAGCAACTGGAGGATCCAGTTTAGGAAGTAATATTCAAATATCTACATTGTGCGAAGGTAGTAGTTAAACACAGTTTAAAATGCTAGGACATGATCCCATGATCAGGTTACCAGAATTTTGGGGAGAGGCATCAGAGGACCCTGAAAAACACTTATTCATCTGTGGAAATATCTGGGAAGCAAAGAAGATCACATATGAGGATTAAAAACTAATGCAGTTAGCTATCACGCTAAGAGACCACGCACTGGACTGGTAGATGAGCCTAGATGTAAACACTCCACCAGGAGTAACAAGGAATATTACAAATGTGAAAAAAGTAATGATAAACGAATTTCATAAGCCCATATCAAAGGATTAGTATATGAATGAAATGATTGAAATCGAGAAAAAACCAACTGAGTCTGTTTGGGAGATTGATCATAGGTTTAAGCTTTTAAATGGTAAGATGAAATATGCAATGACTGACATGCAACATAGGAATCTATTTGTAAACTCACTGTTACCACATTTGAAATACCCATTAAGAAAACAAAAGTTCCAAACTCAGGCAAAGGATCTATAGGCAGCCTTACAATTGGAAGAGAACCAATATCAACAGACAAATCCAACAATAGAGGAGTTGAAGGAGGATTTGAAGAATCTAACATTTCAACTTAACCAGAATAAGGGTAAAGAGAAAAGAGGAGTTGTTTGGTGTAACTTATGTAGGACAGAAGGACACCATAAGAATGAATGCCCAACTTTCATTTAGTATATGGAAAGAGGGGTGCCAAACCCATTGACAACAAGAGGACCATGGTGCGATATTTTCAAGACACATGGACATGATCCATATCACTTCCCATTGATGCAGAAGTATAAGACAATACCCAAAAGTTCATATTTCAATTTTTGCAAGTTAGTGGGTCATGATGATAAGAATTGCAGGACGATGGAGATGATGAGAGAAATAACTTCAGATACTTATAAGGTGCAAGAAGAAATGATGACAGGACAAGATACACCTCAATTAAACCAGGTACCACCACCATACAATAATGCGCAACAATAGTACAACACTACATAACAGTAGCACAATAATGCGTATCCACAGTATAATGCCACACAGTATAACCAGGTACCTCAGTATAACATGCCACGAGGATATCGAGGTGGATATAGAGGTGGAGGACGAGGTAGAGGAGGATTTGGACAAGGCAGAGGACCACTAGTGTGCCACAAGTTCCAACAACTAGAACATTATGTAAGGGAGTGTTCACTCCCACTAGCGACATGTATGTATTGTCGCACAACAGATCATTACATAGAAGACTATTTGACACTCTTGGGGAAGATCTAAGAAAAAAGGAACCAGAAAAACTAGAATTTCCATTGGATCTATATAGAAACCAGGGAGGATGGGATAAACATCAATATAGTCACTCAAGGAGGATCCAAGATAGGAACTGACATAGTAAAACAAGATCCAGTGAAACACCAATGGCTTAAGAAGAATATTGAACCACAAAAGCAGTTTGATACATGGAAAGAAAAGGAAACATTCAAGGAGGCCATACAAGAGTTTCTCAAGCAAAATGTTTCATCTACATCAGCCACGCAACACACTCAAAACTTACCAATGTACAAAATTCCCTCCTCGATGGACCATACCAGTGAAGCACAACCTTTAGAGAAAGTAAGTACCATAAATACTTTTCTACAATCTTGTGTTAATTTATTTAGTGACCCATCATTTGTTCAGGTTTTACAATATATGCTAGAAATGTGTAACACCAAGGTGGAAGGAAATTTAGAATAAAAATAGTCAATCATCTCCATACAAGAAGAAGGACAAGCAAAGAATTCAGAATGATTACCAACATTAGGATTTAAATATGGGAGATATCATATTGGACTTAGGATCTGAAGTAAATGTATTACCTAAGAAGACATGGAAGTGTATGGGAGAACCCACACTAGGCTATTCAACTAGCTAGTTGAAATTAGCAAATCAACACAGAGTATTACCAATTGGAAGGCTTAAAGGTGTGACAGTAGATTTGGATAGAGTGTGCACTATGGAAGATTTTGAAGTAATAGAGATAGTAGATGGTACAACACCTTACCCAACATTGCTTGGATTGGATTGGGAATTTGATAACCAAGATATAATAAACTTGAAGACAATAAAAATAATCTTTGAATCAAGTGAATATAGAGTCATTGCACCATTCGATCCATTAGAAGGAGAAACGTTTGTAGAACCCACTTGTTTGGATCTGGAGGAAATAAACCAGTTGTATAGAACCACCACACGAGAAGAGGATTATGTTAACCCAATTGCAAATGGGGTATTCAGTTGGAGAAGCATTACATCATGTGCTTCTGACTCAAATACAGGTTTGGAGAATTGGAAACAAAGATTACATGAAGTTTCCACAAGAAGGTGTGTAAGAATAGACCACACAGTAAGATGGGTGGGTACAAAGATAAAAGAACCTCCTAGTTTTCATGTGTTAAATGAATTAGAGGATTTTTTGTTAAATTATGAAGAGGAAGTGTTAGAAAATCATACGCTCTTAGCCCTAGATATTTCACTCAAGGCCACACCTGCAATATGGTTGGGTGCGCACAAAGAAACAATTCAGGACTAGTATCAGTGTAAACAACTACTGCACATTAGATTTGGCACAAAGCAAGGGAGAAATAAAATGCAGATGTATGATGGACAAGGAACACTAGTTAAAAACTTAGATAAGTGAAAGGAACAATGGAGGATGACACCACCAGAGGATTGGACTCATCACTTTATCCATACATTGGAAGGAATCCCAAGGAACTGGTATATAGACCGGGAGATATGCAAAGGCACTACAGAATGGGCAGGATTACAACAAAACTTTGTAGTAACTTTCTCATTTGAAAATGAGAACCCCAACATGGATTCAACATTGAAGCTGATACATGGAATGATATTAATAAATCAACCATAAGTTGAAATCAAGACAGAATATCAACAACAAAATAGACAGACAATCAAAGAGTTACTTTTATGCTATCAAGTGGAAGAAGAAGCACCAGATGAAGATGATCCGCACAACATTCAGATTCCAAATATTGAGGGAGAAAGAGAGGTGTAAGGTCCATATATGGAGTCAGAATTATTTCCTCACCAATCAAAGTTAATAAAGTCAACACTGGGACCAATGATAATCCTAAAATGGAAAGTATTGGAGACTATTGGGATGAAAAAATAGTAGAAAAAATAACAAAGTTACTATGCAAATACAATGACCTGTTTCCAATTAACTTTATAGATATGAAAGGCATAGCATGGGAGTTAGGTGAGATGAAGATACTGCTCAAACCTAAGGCTAGACCTGTCAGGAAAAGACCCTATAGACTGAATCCAATGTATAAGAAGAAAGGGAAAGAAAAAATTGACATAATGCTAGAAGTCGGTATCATATAACCAATAGAGGAATCTGAATGGATCAATCCTATGGCAGTCCAAGAAAAGAAACAAGGGGGGACAAGGATTTGTGTAGATCTAAGGAAAATTATTGATTCTTTCTTACATGACCCTTTCCCTACCCCTTTTACAGATAAGGTCTTAGAGAATGTGGGAGTCAAGGAAGTATATTCATTCACATATGGATTCTTAGGTTACCATCCGATCAAAATAGCTCCAAAAGATAGGTATAAGACTACGTTTTCTACGGAATGGGGATTGTACCAATATATAGTCATTCAATTTTGGATAAAGAATGCACCAGCCATATTTTCAAGAGTAGTCATAGCTACTTTTAAGGAATTCATACATCAGTTTCTAGAAGTATATCTGGATGACTGGACTGTATATACTCTATTAAAATATCATGTATACGTGTTAAGAATCATGTTGTAAATATGCAAGAACTGTCAAACCTCATTGAACATCAAGAAATGAATTTTTAGGACCTATTTTGGAATATTGTTGGGACATATAGTGTGTAAAAAAGGTTTATTAGTGGATCCTGCTAAGATTGTAGTTATTGTAAATTTACCACCACCAAAGTCAATGCACCCGTTAAGAGAAACATTGGGACATACAAGATATTACAAGAAATTTATAAAGGGGTATGCGTAGATTACTACACCAATGGAAATTTTTTTAAAGAAGGACACTAGATTTCAGTGGAATGAGGACTCTCATCAAGGATTGGATACTCTAAAACAAAATATGGTAACAACACCTATACTAGTATTTCCAGATTGGGAAAAGGCATTTCATGTGCATGTAGATGCATCAACCATAGCACTTGGAGAAATTTTGGCACAACCATGAGCAAGGGACTTACACCATCCTATATCCTTTGCAAGAAATTTTTTTTCAGAATCATAGTAGAATTACAACACCAAAGAAAGAGAAGGACTAGCCATGGTATATGCACTTTAGAAATTCATGCACTATTTACTAGGGAAACACTTTAAAATGTTCACAAACCATTATTCCCTCAAATATCTAGTCAACAAGCCAATGTTGGGGGGGGAGGATCTGTATATGGCTATTATTTTTCCAAGAACTTGATTTCAATGTGATAGTCAAGCCAGAGAAGCTAAACGCATAACCTTATCACCTGTCAATGGTAACTGATGGAGAAGAACCTTCTAACTTGGAAGACAACTTCCCTAATGCACAACTATTTTTAGTACAGGTAGTTGATGAATATATCATTGATATTATTGAATACTTAAGTACAGGGGTTGCTCCACAAGAGTTTAGCACTGTGAAGAAGAAAAATATTATAGTCAGAGATGCAAACTATCAACTTATTAAATGAAATTTATACAAAATGGGTTCATATAGCATTTTGATAAGGTGTGTATCGGAACATGAAAGGACGATAATTTTAGTATAAGCTCATGAAGGTATAGCTGGAGGCCACTATACAGGTAAATATACCACACAAAAGGTATTGCACGTAGGATTATGGTGGCCAACAATTCATAAAGATGCCAAGGAATATTAATAGAAATGGGGTTTCTGTCAGAGGGTTGGAAAACCCAACAGAAGGGATGAGATGCCTCTAAGACCACAAGTGACTCTATAGGTAGTTGAAAAATGGATATAGAATTTGTGGGACCTATTAATCCACCAAGAAAAAGTTTAGGAGTTAGGTATATTATTACTGCGACTGAATACTTAATAAGATGGCCAAAATCAACACTATTCAAAGACTAGCACAGAGACAAAACCACACTTCTTGTTTGAGCAAGTGATCACCATATTTGGATGTACCAGGATTCTGATCAGTGACTAGTGCACTCATTTTACCAATGCTACCATCAAATTTATGACTAAGGAGTTTGAAGTCTATCACCAGAAGAGTACACCATATCATCCTTAGGAAAATGGAACAATAAAATATTTCAATAAGATTTTGGAAAATTCTCTCACTAAAATATGCAATGTCAACAGGGATGATTGGGACTTGAAGATACCAACATTACTATGGGCATATAGGACTACATGTAAGAATTTGAAAGGAAATACACCATTTAGATTGGTGTATGGGCAGGAAGCAGCAATACCATTAGAATTTCGCATACCCAGTTTGCTCATAGCAACAATTACCAATATGACAGAAAGGGAAGCAATACAAGAAGGTTTAATTCAACTAATGGAAATGGAAGAGGACATGATTCTGGTAGGATTTCAACAGGAAGTACATAAAGCATGAGACAAATCCTAGCATGATAGACATATTAAAAATAATATTTTTGAGGGAGACCTAGTATTTCTCTATGGAAACAAATTTGTCCAACACCATGGTAATTTTAGAATGTATTGGTTGGGTCCATATGGAGTAAATATTGTCACAGATGGGGGATCTATACAACTAAAATATTTGGGAGGAACATAATTGAAAGGACTGATCAACAGTAGTTGACTGAAACTATACAGGGACAGTTGACCTACTAACCCTTAAAAGTTACAGCACAGTGAGAAAGGTATGTATATAGTGTACTATAGTAGAGATTAGGAAAAAAAATCATAAAAAGGAAGACAAAAGTAGAAAAAGGATTAAAAGGAAGAAAAAAATAGAAAAGAAAGAAAGTACAAAATACGAGGAAATATTACGCGTAACAGATAGTGGAATCATTGTGACAAAGATAAAAAGTGATCGCACTTAGCATATGGTTGACATGAAGAAAATTTTGTGCACTAAGGAAAAAGTCATAGCGTAAATGTACGACGCACCGAAAAAGTGTAGTGCACCAGAAAAAGGGCCAACAATCATAAAAGTAAAGAAATCGGTTGCCGAAGCAAAAAGGCATGAATTGGGTATTTATGAAACTGAACTAAGGATACTTGAAAAGCTTCAACGCATTAATAAAAACCAAAGAAGATTCTTTGAGAAGATTCAGGGAATTTGTGATGCCCTCTATATATATTGAAAACGCGGGCCAAACAAGACTTATTGTGCATTTTCAAACCCGTGAAGCTAAAGATCACAAAGAGGAAAGGCAAACATATGAGATTGGAGATCATAGAAACCAAAGCTCAATCAGGGAACCAAGAACTACCCAATATGGCACCTCCAAAGGTTGGTGCACCAAGACAAACAACACAGAAAATAAGAAGCAACCATAGGTCACCACAAGAAACTACAGAGGCAGAGAGAGGGAATTGTCGATGTTGACATAATTCCATTGCCATAGGCCAAACCAGTGAGTTCCACACTAGTCAAGGAATAAGAGAAAGCCCCGACGATATCCATGATGGATATCGACTCGCATGACAGTGCGCATGTCCATAAACCTTCAACTATAGGAAACCCACTACAACCTTCCAGGGCTGAAGCAGTCCATAGAACGAATGGCAGGGATAGTGACAAGACAAAGTATGACAAGCCAAGACCACAACCTATGGTAGGGTATGCACAACAAGAGGAAATATAGATCGAAGATATCATAGGGAAACCCGAGTTGGGTGGGGAAGATAGAGAACTAGAGGTTGGGTCCTCTATCACATGTGAAGAGAAAGGGAAAAAAACCCATCATGTGGTCCCCGTGCACACATATCAACACCTTAATCATCTTGCCACACATTCGAGAGGGGGTGCAGGCCATGCCAAACTTACTAGGCTACGTCGAAATATTTCGGTATGCATACCACGATGTGTTTGACACCAACAAATTAAAATAATTTGCACAGCAGGTGTACATGGAGAGCTTGGGAACAGGTCCATTCAGAGACCCAATACTACAACCAAAGCAATGGGTGGAAGGCTTGGAAAATAAAGGAATTATCAACTTGCTGAAAATTCCCCACTTTGGAAGGAGAAAACATGTGAACAACTACATCAAGAAGTTGTTGGAGGTCCTCCATGGAGGATTTGTTTGGTTAGAAGAACCAGTCTCCATAAACGTTGAACTAATTGAATTCATCATAGGCCTACCATAAAATGGTGAGAAGCCCACACATTACCTGGATGAAAAAACCAAGGAAAAGGCTCTCACAGAGAAGATGAAGAAAACATATGGGACCAAAAGAGGCTCATGAAAAACAATTATAAAGCAGATCAGTGACACAACCACCGAGATGGAAACCATGCTAATGGCATGCAAGATAATTCACAAATTATGTGAGGAGGAGGTCCCTGCAGGGGTTTTTGCAGTAGCAACACAATGCACAAACAAAACCATGCTCAGTTGGGTGCCATATTTACTGAACTTGTTCCTAGATGAATGCAAGGACACATAGGACTTAGGGATAGAGTTCCACTACTCCTGGTTAATGATTTTGATAACACTAATTGGCTGGAAAGAGCCTCCCTACTCATACTTTTGTGATAGAGTAGGATAATGTCATGTAGCACGATGCACATCGATGGGAAGCACTTCAAACCCCAAGCGAAGAAGTGGCAATGTCAACACCTTTTCTTGATATCTTAGTGAAATACAAGACAACATAGAAAACACTTGGAGGATCACTCTGGAAGTGGTCTCATAGTGTCAAGGGGTATCCAACTTTAGGGCTACATGACACAAAATGTAGATCCAAGCATGTAGTGATCCAGAGAAGGAATGTCTTCAAATTCACTTATGCATTAATGTAGAGGAATTTGAAATGGTGATGAGAGACTGGCAGGATGACTAGAAAATCCCAGTCATCACCAAGGATATGCCCAAGGGAAAAGAGGTAGAAGTAGGTTAATCCAATACATTTGCAAAGGGAAACACAACAACCAAGAAATCAACACAATAAGGTAAGCCTGGTCAAAATACAATAGTGYAGAAGAAGGGTAGCGCTCCAAGGAAGGATGTGTAGACAAGAAAAAAAAAAATTTCCCCAACATAGGAAGAACAAGGAATGGGGGACACAACGATGTAGGAAAATCCGTCAGCATCCACTCCATAAGAGATAGGGTGACCCAAGCAACCAATCATACACATAGGTGGGTCATGTAAGAAGGCCAAATCCCTTAAAAAAATCCTCTGAAATACATAATTACTGAGGATGATGTCAATCTTGTAGAAGAGAGGGTACATGATTGTGCATATGATGAGTTCGAAGAGGCCGAGAACCAAAGATAAATCATAAGAAATGAGTTGATCTAAATTAAGCAGGGCTTGGAAAGGATAAAATTAGTGTAGAGGAAATAAAGGGGAACATAGCCGATCCCCTGAGCAACAAAAGTCGAGGATAGGAGTGTGAAGAATGAAGAAGACACCATCCAAAACATAGCACAAGGAATGATGATTTTCTAGATAACAAAAGACATGTTGCAGGTTGACGAGGTCATAGCTTAGATGCCATTCAAAGACTTGGTGCATGTATAGTTGGTACTATCTCAAATACCAACAAAGCCACTGTACAAATTGCAAGTCAGTGTCCTGTAGGAAGTGAAATTGCGAGCTAGAACAAACACATAAGAATTGAAAACAGCTAGAAATGGAAAGGAGGCACTAGAACTGGTGGTATAAAAGGTAATTCTAGAGACACAAGAGGAGAAGCACTGCACAAATAAATTAGAGCATAAGTTGAAGGAAGTCTTCACAAGAATTCTAGACAGTGCATAGGAATCCATGAGAAATGCAAAAGAATAGATTCAAATCATTATGCAAATGATCGAAAACTACAAAAAGGAGATTGATGATATCAAACAAAAATAAACACCCACCACCCCTCCTAAAGTCACATCCGAAAGGGAATAGCAGGCAACTTTTCAAGTGGAAATAATGGAGAATGAAGCTCAAAAGGTCACACAACTATTTGACAAGACTGCATAGCTATGGATGACGTTGGAAGAAGATGATAATGTCCAATAATTAGACCAACAAGAGGAGGAAATCAACACTGAAATCCAAGAGTTGAAGAAATTTCATAAGTCCATGAGAATCACAGAGTGGTTGAAGTGCGTGCAGAAGATGAAGACCCTGCAAACATAATTGAAGACTGCGCAGAATAACAACTAGGCCAGGAAAGCCCAGTTAGAACCTCTCCAGGAGAAAGAAGCAAAAATAATTGTGGAACTCGAGGAGGAGAAGACAAGAATGGATCAGAATCATTCTTAGAGCATAGAATCCCTCAAGGAACATATCACAGTGCAGAGGGTAGAAGAGCTTACAGGAAAAGTTGTGCATGTGAGTGAAAAAGGGGAATAACTAGAAGGGAAATTTAATAGCTTGGAAGAGGCTATTCAGGGAGTGTGCATCACTTGAGTGTCTTGGGATGAGCCACATGTCAATGTTGGGGGCCTGTTGGGTGCAAACCTGTTTTGAGGAAATACCTATTTTTGGAAGGAAATACCTAATTTTGGAGCACGCGTAACAAGTGGCAAGAAAGCAACATACATAAAAAGAAAGAAAAGCAACATGCAAGAGGAAAATGCACATGGTGAGGAGGAAAGAAAGCATAACCATGATAGGGTTAGTGTAATACCCCAAGTCTGAGCCCCTGTTGAATTATAATTATGTTTATAGGCTGGTGAGCCAAGTGTTTATAAGATGGGAAGCTTACGTGTTTATTAGGCTGGAGAGCCTAGATGCTGAAGGTCAAAGAGCCTACTTTTTGGTATATGTAAATAATCACATCATTAATATAATTACCTCTTTGCGAGTAGACCGACCACTAAGAAAGATTTATGGGGGACTAAGAACTGCTGAGAAGGGAAAGGGGAGGCACTAAGAGGCTAGGAAAAAGGGATAAGCTTGAATATCTTAACCCAAAGGGAATATTATAATATATTTTCCTAAAGAATAAGGTTTTGGAAATAACCATGTTATCCTAAGTTCCTTTGGGGAAAGGAACGAACTACAAATGGAGAGCAACGAGATCCCAATAGAGACATGTGTCAATCTGGCCGCATGCAGTTTTATGTGGGAAATCAAGCATCGTGGGGGTTCACTCAGCCATTCTTTCCAAGCTCTTGATTCACACACACATGCACTCAGAATGAACATTCACGCAACATCCACTTCCTCCATCATTTTATCTCTACAAACTTTGTGACCTGCAACCCCGTGAAGCTAACTCGTACTTTTCCTATGAAGCATAGAACATCTGTATTTTGCGTGAGCCAGATCGAACCTTAACCGTTTGTTGTTCCTGCCCACGTTTTTCTCTAGACTGGTGTGGTTTACCATCCTTACTAGAGCCATACCCGATTTTTTGTTGTGATTACCCAGACTGGATTGGTATAGGAGCTGTATTGAAGAGGCAAGTTGACATGCATGTGAGAAACTTTGTCCAGGTGAGAGAGGTTTCTAGGGAAGGGAATTTTCCCAGAGGGATCCTCATCATAGTTTTTTTGCTCTGAGACTTCATGTCCAGCTTGTTGTTGAATCCCTGGAAGGGGAGTGGGACAGACAAAGGATTGTCAAGTAGAGAAGGGGAAAACTCCCTGGGGTGGGGCAAGCATGTGGGGAATGAGGGACTAGAAGTTGTTGTTACACATGATTTTGGTCACTTTGGTGATGTCTCTACAAGTGATGTGTTCAGGCTCCCACAAGGACATTTTTCTTGAGAAAAGTGACTGTTGTTTTCTTCCAAAAAACACATTTTTAAGATGAGTTCACAGGGTGCCTATGTTACAGGGTGCGAGAATCCTTCATTCTTGTAGGCCACCCATGCTTAGGGTGTGAACTGTTCACATTCTGCTCCATAGATAGGGTGCGGACCTATTTTTAATCTTGGAAAGGAGAAGAAGTCACAAAGGTTCTAGAAGGGGATCTTCTAGAAAATGAGTTGGCATTCGCATGGTTGGCATCCTACTGACTTCTCAGATTTGGTGGGATGATATTCATCCATGTAACAATCCATCCTTCTCCTATATATTGAAATGTTTCTCATGGAAAAGGTTAAGAAAGATTGAATGAAGAATTGGTGAAAGAATTGTGTGAAGAACCCTGCTTGGACAGAAGCTTGAAGACTCTATTTGGTCTATCAAGAGGAATTGGATCTTCTTCATGCAAGTGAAAAGCAAGTGTGTGTGTTGGAACCAAGGGTCACTGAAAGGAAGCTTGCAACATCAAGGCGATCAAGTTGTATCTTCTACTTTCATTTAATTTAATACAACGACATGTCCCTTTCCCATAAAATCACTCTTATTTTATAGCATAACTCCTTGATCATATGCATAAGTTGACATTGAATATACTTTGTTATCTTCACTTTGGTTGGTTTGTGTTGTCTTGGACTTGACGTCACAAGAGCACCAGAGTAAAGCGGGAGCAACAGAGACCTAAGGAAGCGATATAAAGGTATGTCACTCGTTCCTTCTTATTGGTAGATTCAATGACTACAACTTAGGGAAAGAGTCATGTCCTATCCTATTTTGTTCTAGATCCAGGTGGATCTAGGGAGATCTGTTAGTGTCCGCACCTACCAATTTGTTCGATAACAAAATTGGCGACTCCACTGGGGATACAACCCATTTTTGGTGGTTTTTTATTGGCCATTTTCTCTTAACCTACCATTTTTCATTCCCATCAATCTCTGAGTCTTGAGGAGACCCTTACAGACTCCCTGGATCTAGAAGTTCCCTTAGAAGTTTTGTCCTTTTTCCAAAATTTTCTTGATTACAGACCTTCTCGCACTGCACCCTTCTGTAGCCTGCGAGAACAACTAAATTTCACACCCTGTTGTTAAGTTCAGTGCGAACTTCTCGCATTCTGCCTGTGTCTATCCTGTGAGAATCCTTGATTCTCGCACTATACCACACTTCCAGCCTGCGAACCCACTTGCAAAAATTTTGGATGAAGTCTTTTGTGTCCTCAGATGCCCAGATTTGTTTGTGTGTCTAGAAATAACTTCTCTGGCCAGTGATTGAATGTTTCTTGACTTCAAATCTCATGAATGATTAGGCTCTTCTCGATCATGTTTTCTCAATTTTTACCTCTTGACCTTTTCGCAACAAGGGTATAATCTCCGTTTTTGAAATCCGAGTGCTTGTTTGGTTGGGAGCCTTTGATTGGTTTAAAAGTTGAGATCAATTGTTCTTTTTAATTGCTTATTACTTGGGAAATTGTTTCCCATGTGCATTTGAAGAGACTGGTCTTGTCAGTTTGTTATTTTTTTCTTCATTGAAAGATTGGTTTAGGTGTTTGTTGTGTATTTCTTTTTCACTGGTTGCTTGTTTTTTTCTTAGTCCCACCCCTGTTGTTTGGTTTCTAATAAAAATTAAAGACATTTTATTTTTAAGCAACTTTTTAAAAAAATATTGGCATTCAAGTACTGAAAAATGATGAATAGGGAATTTGCATTGTTCATGGTTGTTTGATATTACATTTCAAAGAAGATCAGACATCGTAGTTTGTATTGTTCAAGAAAACTCCTCTTTCCCTCCTGTAGATAGGATTCATGGATTTTTTTTTTTGTATCATTCATTCCTATTTATGCATTTTTGGGTTAGAGTCTCACACAACATCGGTTTCATTTCCGTCTCCTTTTGAGTAACAACAACCTTTAATAACATTGCGCAATTTTAAAATCCAACTAGTAACTTTTTTTAGGACTCTTTTACACCAACATTAGCTAGGCTAGAGCTTTGGAATAGGTAGTGAGACATACTCTCCAAAGCACAAAACACACAATAGTATATTGTGATAAGGAGTGTCAAATTCCATTTGTAGAATTTTTTCCTAGGAAGCCCTTCTCACACAAGGGTCAAACTCGAGGTTTCATTGAGATTGACAAAGTTACTCACCCTACTTTGTTGATATCAGTGTATAGATTGCATGTATTACGGGGGTCACTTGAAGGTATAACCACAATGATGAGTGGAAGCCTCTTAAGCTGATTTTGGGCTAGATACCCTGCCCTTGCATGTGGATCGGACTGTCGACTGTTCCCCTAGGCATTATTGTTGTTGGTGGTAACCTTAGTAACCTACCTTCTTAGGGTCTTTACACAAGGTGACTGTGAAGGGGCAAGTCTTCACGGTACCTGGAATCAACGTTGGCCAAACTCACTCGAGATCCTTGGAGGGTATACCCATTATTATGTGTGAGAGATTGCACCAGGGTGTGAGTTCGTTAAGCAGGTCGTCAACGTAACTTTTCCACCCTAGACCATCCCCTTCTTGTCTCGTCGTCACGACGTTGGATTTCATCACCAACTAGTGACTTCAGAATTGGAAGGTCTTGTTTGCTTGGTTTTTCTTCCTAGATTTTACTAGCGCATGATGTTTGTTTACCCAAGTTGGCCATAGAATTTCTTTCGTAAGATTCTAACTCGTTCACAATTGACCCTCCATGCTGTTCACATAGAATGCAAGGCCTGCCCCTAGAAGATCTGGAAGGTTCTCAACCCTTTCCTACCAACTCACTGGAGGGATCTCCTCAACAGAGTGAAGTCCAAGACGTCACCACTCCACAAGTGGAAAGAACTAACTCTTTAGAACAGTTCTGAATTACCCATTCTCGAGAGGAATTCCAACTTCCTACCAACTCTGAGAGACGTATTATTCGAGTGAATTCTTCTGGAGATCTAGTTGTTCAGTCTTCTGGATCACCAACCAGACCTTTCATAGGACCTGAGGGTCAAGATCCTTTTTGGACTACTAGCATTTTTAGACAGGATCTCTTTGGCTCAGGAGCAGGCGCTGATATCACTGTCACACCTGAGCTGCCTGAAACATCTGATCCAGGCACAGTACCTTTTACTATTGAATATTATTTTTCTAGTACAAACACTCTGCCAGCTGACCACATCTTGAATCTCCCTCTACAAATGGTCCATTACACAATGGTCCTGGATACTACAAATCCTCACACCAGGATTACAATGGCTAGCCAAGCCCCCATTGGCACACCGCTTTCGCCTAGAAACACCCCACCACTTTCACTCGGATATCATGTGTTGAATGCTTCTATTCCCGCTCCTACACAAATCTCATCTGGGACTCCTGGCGGTTCCACTCCTTTTGGGCACCATCTTCCTGGTTTCATTCTGACACTTCCTCCACCCCCTTTCATAGGACCTCTTCCATCCTCTGTCAGAGGCATTGATCCTAGTGGCACCATCCCGTATTTCACACCTAATTACCAGATTCTTGTTGGTGGACAATTTCACCAAGGAGGCCAAACTCAACCCCCTTTTGCAGGACAAATCCCAACCGGGATGCAACCCCTGATTGAAGGGAAACCCCTACCGACCCCACCCTATGGAAAAAACATACCTCCATCCTTGGCCTTGTATTAGAATCATCTTATACAACATAATCCTCACTCGGCTGGGGGGAAACAACCTCAAGCTAGCTCTGTCATACCCCCTAGTATAGGCCAACCCTATCCAGGTACATCTAATCCTATTTGGGGCTCGAATGCTCAACCCCACGCCCCTGTTCAAGGGTACAACCCTATGAATTACTTGCCTCCACACCAAAAACTGAATCTGCCCAGATCTTCGCATTATATGCAGACTGCTTATGGTCCCACTGGTTTACCGACGGGACTCCCTCCCCAAAGTCACCAGTACCCGCATGTGAATAAACAGTTACCTTTCTTAGCCACTCTGGACCTCCCAAATCTGTCAATGATTTTAAATGATCTATTCCATCACTCTCCTCAATGGCCTGCCATACCAGCCAAACTACCATCTGACATCCCTAAATTCAATGGAAAACCAGGAGAGGACTGGAACAATCATGTAATGACTTTTCACCTTTGGTGTTCATTCAACTCCTTGATGGATGGCTCTATTCGTTTACACCTTTTTCAGCGAACCCTCACAAGTTTCATGTGAAGTGGTATATAGAATTACCACAAGGCTTCTTCACAGACTTCAACACCCTTGCTATGGATTTCCTCACCCACTACCAGTTATCGATTCGCTACGAAATGGGAACTGATATTTTGAGTTCTTTCAAACAAACTAAGGCCACTCATATCTCTGATCACATTCATAAGTGGCGACGAAGACGACGTCTCATCAAACTCAAACTTCCCGATCAGTTGCTGGTAGAGTAGTTCACTAAATCATTCGTGAACGACATCGCTCATGACATTGCCATGGGTGGAGTTGTCACCGAAGAACAAGCAATCAATCATGCCCAATACCTAGACCTTGTTTACTCACAAATGGGTACTATTTACGACTTACTCCCTGACGGGACCCTCGTGTCTTACGACCCATGGATGGTACCCAACCCCGACGATCATCTTCGTTATGGCGACGAAATTCCTTTGAGTCCGGTCGAATCTACTTATCAATCCATTCAATCGGAAACCCTTTCTACCCCCTCTCTTGGTCATTTATCTCTAGATCCATTCCACGTCATTTTTCCCACGGATGAGATGATTATGTCTATTATGTCCATGGAAGACACCCCTTGGGACGATGAACATCATCATTCCATCCTCTTCCTGGAACAACACACCATCGAGGGTTACCAACGGATTTTGACCCCATCGACCATTGTCATCATTTCGACCATTCCTGAGTCTACACATGATCTATTCTATGAAGGGAACTTAAGTAATATCTCACCCACCATCCCCCTCGACATATCCATAAAACCTGGAATTGTCAAAAATGTGCATATCAGAGCTTCGTGTTCCCATGACGAAGATGTCACCTACAAGTCTCTTTTCCAATAATTTTGTGACGTCTTCGCCTTGAGCTATGAAGAAATGTTGGGTATTGACCTCGACATTGTGATACATGAGATTAAAACATACTCGGATGCTAAACCCGTCCGACAATGACTTCGTCCAGTCCACCCACATAAAGCAACTTCTATCAAGCTTGAAGTTGAGAAACTTCTTAAGGCTGACTTCATTTACCCGGTGGCTCTAACTGACTGGGTTTCCAATCTTGTTCCAATCGACAAGAAACAAGGCACAATCTGCATGTGCATTGATTATAGGGACATTAACAAATCTTATCCTAAAGACAACTTTCCTATCCTCTTCATTGACCAGATCGTCGACGATTGTGCCAGAAGAGAAATCTTCTCTCTGATGGATGGTTTCTCCGGATATAATCAAATCAATATCGTACCAGCGGACCAACACAAGACCGCTTTTATTTGTCCTTGGGGCACTTTCGCCTATCGGAAACTCCCATTCAGTTTAAAGAATGTTGGTACAACTTTTCAACGTGCTATGTCTTACGCCTTTCATGAGATAAATCACATTGTGCAACCATATCTCGATGACTTACCCTCTCATTCCATGCGCCGTGTAGATCATCCAATACACCTCCATGCCATTTTCCTTCAATGTCGGTTTTACCATATACGCTTGAATCCCCACAAATGTGTTTTCTACGTAGAATCCAGCTAACTTCTGGGCTTTATTGTTTCACGTCAAGGGATTAGGGTAGATCCTTTGAAGGTTGAGGCAATTCTCAATCTCCCTCCTCCTTCCTCACTTCGCCAGTTACAAAGTTTGCAAGGGAAGGCAAACTTTCTTCGTCGTTTCATCCCAAACTATGCTGAGCTAACTCTTGGATTTACGCGACTGCTCAAGAAAGGTTATGAGTTCATATGGGATATCACTGCCAACAAAGATTTTGAAGCTTTGAAACTATCTTTGACATGTACCCCACTACTCTCCCCACCTGATTACAGTTAGGATTATTTGCTTTACCTCGTAGCCTCGGACTATACCATCGCTATGGTTCTCATCCAGGAGGATGATTCTCATGATGAACATGTCATTTATTACTTGAGTCAGAGTCTCACGACTACCGAAACCAAGTATTTACATGTTGAAGAACTGGCCTTGGCAGCCGTCCAAGTTGTTCAACGTTTCTGGCACTATATCCTCTCTTGCAAGACTACAGTAATTTCTAACTGCAACCCTATGCAACACATTCTTACACACCAATTGCTAGGGGGAAAATACTCCAAATGGATTGTAATACTCCATGAGTTTGACTTAGAATTTGAATGTGCTAAGTCCAAGAAATCCTTGGTGTTTTCCGAGTTGATATGAGACCTTCCCTGCTCTGAAACAAATAATGTAGAAGACGATTCATTACCCGATGAATCCCTTTTCCTAATTAGTTTTGATGACCTTTGGTACGGATATATCATCATATATCTCCAGACCCAAACTTTCCAGCCCAATTTGTCTAGCACTGACCACCATCAAATATGATACCAATCCGTTCAGTATATTATCCTCGATGATACTCTTTATCATCGTGGGATTGACTCCATTTTTCGACGTTGCCTCACATTTGACGAAGTCGAGAAAGCCCTCAATGACTATCATTCCGGAGCCTGTGGTGGTCACATGTCTGGGTATGCTACTAACCAAAAGATCTTATGGGAAGGGTATTTTTGGCCTTCTTTATTCAATGATTGTATCATTGCCGTCCAAAAATGCCACGCTTGCCATACCTACAACAATAAAATACGATCACACCTTGCTCCTCTACACCCTGTGGTCTCTATTGGTCCTTTTGTGAAATGCGGTATCGATTTCATGACATGTCACCCTCACTTGGTCGGGGGACATGGATACATTATTGTAGCCGTAGATTATTTTACGAAATGGGCCGAGGTGATGCCAACATTCGACAATACCGGAAGGAATGCAACATTATTCATATTCAATCACATCATTGCTCATTTTGGTGTTCCTTAGGCTATCGTTACTGATCACGGTAGCCACTTTAGAAACTTCATGATGTCTGAACTCACTGAAAATTTGGGTCTTCACCATGAAACCTCAACACCCTATTACCCACAAGCTGACGACCAAGTTGAAGCAATAAAAAATGTCCTCATTACCATGCTTCGATGAATGATAGGGATTCACAAAACGAGTTGGCACACGATGTTGTTTTTCAGCATTGTGGGCTTACTGGACATCCGTTAAGTCTGCTACCGGGTTTACACCATTCCAGTTAGTTTATGGTCTAGAAGCCATCTTTTCGATTGAATGTGAGATACCCTCCCTAAAACTAGCCGTCAAACTTCTCCCAAACACTTATGCTGAAGAAGAACGTCTGTTATATCTCATGCAATTAGACGAAACTCGTCGTGATTCCACCCTGGTTATAGAAGCCCAGAAGAAATGTGTCAAAGCCCAATATGACAAACATGTCAGGCCATGCATTTTCTCCGAAGGTGATCTGGTTCTTCTTTATGAACAAGATTGGGATATGCTAGGAGATGGAAAATTTGAAGCTATGTGGCGAGGTCCTTATATCGTCAGACGAGTTTTGGAGAAAGGAGCTTATGAGTTGGTAGACTACGACGGTATCCCTTTGAATGAACCCAGAAATGGGTTGTACTTAAAGAAGTACTATGCCTAAGATCACCTGTGCATAAGTGCTTGTATTTTATTGTATCATACTTTTTGTGTTTTACTGTAGTATTCTATTTCATTATTTGGTCTCTGCCCCCAACCTCTTATGTTACGTTGTGCTTGGTTTCCAGATGTTGGAGTCTTCACTACCCCACATTGGCTTCACCGATGGCGCTAACCGTAGTAATCAGAACCTTGCTTCTGTTGCGTGGGAAATTTACGCACCTACAAACAAACTTATCGGTCTGTGAGGTGTGTGCCTTGGTCATGCGACCAATAATATTGTAGAATATAGTGCCATCGTCGAATTGTTGATTGATGCTATTTCGCTTGGTATCTGCCACCTAGTTATACGACTTGATTCGCAGCTAGTAGTACTACAACTAAGTAATGTTTATGCTATTCGAAGTCCTATGTTATTACAGGTATATTTACAAATTCACCTCTTGGAACGTTATTTTGATTATATATAGTATCAGCACATTCCTAGATGTCTAAATACATTGACTGATGCATTAGCTAACTATGTGTTAGACAGACATTTGGGCCATTTATAAACCAATCACACATTACATGTATAACACAACACAAGATAAGCCGGTAAGAGCCGTATATATGTATATAATGATCAAAAGAGTTTACAAAAAGTTTTTGTCCAAGGACCAAAATCCCCAAAATACGAAGCCCATGGCTTCTACAAAATAGCGTCACGGATGTTGCTCACGATAACACAACTACTCAGGCTACCCTACAAAGCAGTCAACTAATAGAATCAGACACACCCACAGTATGGCGCTGGTAACGTCTAGGAATCTACCCAATAGCCATATCTGGGATGTCAGCGGTCAACCCCTCCAAGTTTTTCTCCACTACCTCATAGTCTTCGGCATCCCATCTTGCTACTGAAGCCGCCTCTCCTCACCATTGAATAGGAGACATTCCTGGAGGTCGATATGGCCCCACATCTGTGTCATCAAAAATATATTTTTTGATTAATTCTTGAATAAACACAAAAACATTTCATATGATAAAACTTGCAAAAAAATTTAAAAAGAACAAAATGTGTACTTCTTACCTAAATCACCCCACTGAGCATCCTCAGGCAGGGCCAAATCTGGATCCCCTTAGAAGTCTAAACCAACGTATGTGTAGTCCTTAATCATTATCATTTGGGGCCGCAACCAGTCAAAAAATGAGTCATTATACTTGATGATGGGCCCTGCTACGTGTTGAGCCATGAGGTTGCACCACCTCAGCATCCTCGGATCCTGTGGGGCCGGTAAACCCCAATCAACCTGTAGTCTCAACAATGGGACCCTCTCAAGGAATAAGGACACCAAAAGTGATCCATACCCAAACTTCTTCAAGTTACCCCTCCTGCACTTCATCAATTGCCTCTTCATACTGTGGAGAACTGCATCCGACCAGTTGAAGACCCGAGGCTCTGTGCACTCTATGGTGTATTGGAAGTAGCTCTGGAGAGCCATGTGTGGAGCCACACTCCTGGCCATGCATGCTATAGTGAACAAGATGGTTCATAGGGTCAAGTCTTGGACCCCCCAAATAACAACCTTACCCTTGCTTTTTTCTGCCTCGGGAACACAGTATTGGTGACAATACTCACTCATAGGGAGTTTGTCACCTTGACCACCGGTCAATCTAGCATGATACCCACGTCATGATAAACTTGTTAGAAAATAGATATCCTCAATATCTAGGGTCAATGTATGGACTCCCACGTGAAATAATTGTTGGTCCACATCCCACATATGGACCAGGTATTCCAACAGTCTGAGTTGGGCTCTCATGCCCAGAATCCTGAAGAATTTCAAGAGCCCACAGTCACGGAGGGCAGCGACTGTACCCGGGTCATTTTCGACAATAGAAACATATTCCTCATTTTCTCTTTCTCACCACTCCAACATTGTGATGGTCAAACACCTGCATAAGAGCCATGAGAGCAGAGTTAGCAACTTGTTCCAAACTTTTGCATGATTTTTTTTGGGCAAAACTTAACTTTAAAATCTAGGTTTCAGCCCTCGCAGGTGAGCCTTTGGTATAGTAAGAGATTCTCACAGGTGCTTTAAAGGCCACCTATGGGAATATTAGATTCTCGCAGGTCCTACAAGGCCCACCTGCGAGAATGCTTGAACACATAGTGGGGCCCTAAAATGGACTTAGAACCCAAGAAATTGCCAATAAAAACAAAAAATGAACCATGGAAAACTTAAAGGATCAAAATCTTACCTTGTTGGTGGAAACGGTTCACCGAATGGTCGCTTGTGCCTCTCGCAATCGAGTGAAGAAATTTGGGAGAAAATGAGGTGGTTGGACAAGTTTTTGGAAAAATCACAATGAAATGGTAAAAAGACTCTTTTTACCCATATTTATTCACTTTTTACTATCTTTTATTGATTTTTATATTATTTTGCTTTTAAAACCTAAAGCCCTAATGGTCTTGTGAGTACGGTTGTCACAGGTATAACAATTTCAAAGTCCGAACAGGGGGGTAGGGGTATTTTTTCTTTTTGTCGCATGTATGACTACTTTTTTAGGGTTTTTATAGGAAA
Source organism: Picea mariana (assembly GCA_032191745.1). Lineage (NCBI taxonomy): Eukaryota > Viridiplantae > Streptophyta > Pinopsida > Pinales > Pinaceae > Picea > Picea mariana. The sequence goes on along the minus strand of JASDQU010103518.1, from coordinate 333,482 downwards.
AACCTTGAGCTCAGTCTTTGTTCATTCTCACGCTCACAAATATATGAGAACGTAATCAAGTATATTTTTTCTCGTCTTTTCGTACTCATATGGTAACACGAAAATGATGAACCTAAGGGAGTATCCTTAAATCTCTTTTTATTCTCCATAAAAACAAAAAGATTACCAAAAAATCTTGTTCTCTTCACGCTCGTTAGAATATCTGAAGAAAACGTTTGATGGGCGATAGTTTATCACTTTTTCGGTCTTGTCGAACTTATTTACAAAAAAGGAACTGGGAGAGTTCTCTTTAATTGTTTTTTAGACTCTCAAAACATGAAAAATTCCCGAGTTTTCTATCCTTGGACTTGTTAAACAAACATCGATAGCCTCGTGATGGGACTGAACCAATCCTTCCTAGGGTTCGTTAAATATACTCCGGGACTCATCCGAAGGATGAGCTTACATCAACAAGCATATGTTATCCTCCTCAAGCTTGCGTAAAAATAAAGAGGTACTCTCCATAAATGGTGGGGGAAATTTTGGGAAAGGGATGTGTTTTCATATTCATATTAATGGCAGTAAGCGTCGCTCTTGAACATGACACCCCCTATTCGTCATTTGAATTCGGGATGGGAAATCCATTTTTCTCTTGTTCGACTTGTTACAAGGTCATATATTGGGTCATCTTTGAGTCAGTGCTGCCAAGTATTTGGTTGTGTCATTCATATGTTCAAGAGAAGTTCATATGAGCCCTCTATTGAGTCAGCCATATGCAGTTTTCCATTCTTACTATATCGGCCTTCCCAGTGTCCATTTTGACTCATACATACTTTGTCTCATCTTCAAAATCTGTTACTTATTTTGTTTCATTGATGGGAGATACATTAAGGCCCTCTTGTGACGAGTCTTGTTCCTTCGACTCCAACTCATTATACGGAAATGAGACTTAGAAATCATTTAGTACCTTGGAACCTGCATGCCTTAATGGCAGGTCTCTTTTCTTTTGACAGGGGATTTCACATCATTAATCCCTGATCGAGAGATTCTGCCGAGTGCTCGACTTCAACTCATTCATTCGCATTCATTTGGATTGTACTTCAGTACCTTGGGAGTCATTGACATCAATGGTGATTTCCCTCGTACTTGTCAACGGTTTTCATCAATGACCGGTAATCAAGTGGTTTATACCATGTTCGAATTCAACACATGTAATCGCATGGCTATATTCATACTTTCAGGTGACTGGATTGAAGACCCTGGGTCTCATATTTTTGACCCAGGCTGTAATGGAGTATGTATGATTTGTGTTGGTGCATAGATCCACTTTGTATGTCACGTGGCTATGTCGTCTTAATTCAAGCCTTTTCACATAGATACACAGTGTATTCTTAGTGGCTATGTAGCATTTTTTACGGCATGGATCCACGGTGTATAATTGGTTTCCATGGATTACGTTTGTGATTCCATTCATTTGTGATCTGAGCATGGGAATGTCTACCTCAGAACTGGTATTATATTCTGCATATGCTTGATTTTTTACAGGTTTTCGATTAGGTGCGCTCCTGGTTTCTGACACACACACGCAGTTTACAAAGTATTTCGGTTGTCATAGATTCTAGCCTCATACTTTGGGGGGCATTCTATTACACATGATTTTGGTCACTCTGGTGATGTCTTTACAAGTTATGTGTTAAGTCTCCCACAAGGACTTTTTGCCTGAGAAAAGTGACTGTTGTCTTCTTCCAAAAAACACATTTTTAAGATCAGTTCATAGGGTGCCTATGTTACAGGGTGTGAGAATCCCTCATTCTCATAGGCCACCCATGCTTAGGGTGTGAATTGTTCACAGTTTTCTCCATAGATAGGGTGAGATCCTGTTTTTAAGCTTGGAAAGGAGAAGAAGTCATGAAGGTTCTAGAAGAAGATCTTCTAGAAAATAAGTTGGCATTCGCATGGTTGTCATCCTACCAACTTCTCAGATTTGGTGGGATCATCCTCATCCATGTAACCATCCCTCCTTCTCCTATATATTGAAAGGTTTCTCATGGAAAAGGTTAAGAAATATTGAATGAAGAATTGGTGAAAGAATTGTGTGAAGAACCATGCTTGGACAGAAGCTTGAAGACTCTATTTGGTCTATCAAGAGGAATTGGATCTTCTTCATGCAAGTGCAGATAAAGTGTGTGTGTTGGAACCAAGGGTCACTGAAAGGAATCTTGCGACATTAAGGCGATCAGGTTGTATCTTCTACTTTCATTTAATATAATACAACGGCATGTCCCTTTCCCATAAAATCGCTCCTATTTTATAGCATAACTCCTTGATCATATGCATAAGTTGACATTGAATATACTTTGCTATCTTCACTTTGGTTGGTTTGTGTTGTCTTGGACCTGATGTCACAAGAGCACCAGAGTGAAGCGGGAGCAACAGAGACCTAAGGAAGTGATATAAAGGTACACCACTCATTCCTTCTTATTGGTAGATTCAGTGACTACAACTTAGGGAAAGAGTCGTGTCCTGTCCTATTTGGTTCTAGATCCAGGTGGATCTAGGGAGATCTGTTAGTGTCCACACCTACCAATTTGTTCGATAACAACTGTGGACATGAGTGGACTCCTGGGGAAATAATCCTTCCTGGATATTTTGTAACCTCATCCCATCCTAGGATTTCCTTTACCCTAGGTGGATTTTATTCTTAGCTCAGAGGTGACCCACTGATGATAGCTTGGAGAAACATGCTCTAAGGCTAGGAGGTTCGTGGAAGGTCTTCACGTAGTTGATGGCCTTATTAAATAAATAAGTAATTTTTTACAAGCTTAATCACATGTTGTATGTTACACTTGTGTTTATTTACTGTATTCTTGGGTATAATTCTATGTATGTTAACATAAAGTAGATCTTAATTTTAATGTACTAAGTATGATAGTTTTCACATATGAAAGATTGTTGGTGGAATGCCTTGGATTTGGAGGTCATGGTATGTTAAAAATTGGTATCAGAGCCTGTGGTTTCAACATTGAACTTGGATGGGCAACAAATGTGGAATTTGGAGTCAAAATTCCAAAGGGATTTGATAAATAGTGTGCCAAAGGGGCGTTGAGAGAGATCCTGGGTGGTAATAGAAAGCTCAGGAGAAGTGGTGGAGCAGTTATCACAACAATCGTGGTTGATAACAACAATATTGAATTTGAGTCATAGGATATACGTGGGGGGAAGACAGACCCTTCTCAGCCGTCAGATATGGAAAAAGGTGCACAATAGTTAATCTCCAAGTCCTTCGGACTTCGTGACTTCAACAAATTTTATGCTTTGTTGAGAAAAGTGGCCAAATCCCAAAGAACCAAATTCCTGTAGTGATTTTCAACCGTAGATCATCCAAGAGGAGGAGAGCCATGGATTTACCCTGAATAGTTCGATGGTTTGGAGTTTGAGAGACTGGTTGAAGTGTACGAAGAATGGAATTACTCATGAAGTCTCGAAGTATGGAACTCATTTGGACTGTTCGATTAACAGGGACACATGTCCATGGATCAACTAATAAAACGTGCAATATTTTGGTGATTCGGAGTTCGGGAGAACCAGGAGGTAATGCTAAGAAAATATATGAAGTCTCGAAGCCCTGAAGTCTCGAAGTTCCGGGAAGCAATTGTTCGGTGGTTCAAAGTTAGGGAGAAACATGGTGTTAAGTCAAGAAATCATCCAAAGTCCCAGAGCTCTAAAGTCCCACAGCCCCAAAGTCCTGAAGCGTTAGATATGATGTGGGATGATGAAAAAACTTGGGGTGACATGGATCTATCCTAGGTCTACCACGTGTCACTTGTTTTTGTATTTTGACAGGCCCTTATTACCATATGGGACCTGGTACGTGTCATCCGTCAGTGGGGCTACGTGTTGCTACATTAATTTTTTCATTAACGAGATTTGGGGATCATTGTATTCTCCAGTTTTATGTTTGGGTAGTATGAAGTTTTGTAAGGTAAGGTCTCCTGAAGTCCTGGAGCATCGGAGTCCCAAAAATATGGACTAGCACAGTCCGAGAGTTTGGATGTTTTGAAGTGTTTTAAGGAAAGAACCCTCCAAAGTCCCGGAGCTCCAAAGTCAAGAAGTCACAAAGGGATGTAATCTGTTGACATCACCTGGGGTGACATGATCATACAAGATACGTACCACATGTCATCATTTTTCAATAATTTCAAATATTGATTGGACCAATTGGAACATGACATGTGTCACCAATCAGATACGACCACGTGTCCACTCCTTATTTTTCTACCACATACCAACCCTTGGTGCATGGTTACTGACTGTTGGGTGTAGTCTAGCTTTGAGGGAAAAGCATGATGCATGAGATAGATGTGCATGCAGAAGAGGAAGGCATGCAAAGAATGCGTGGAAGAATACCTAGCTAGGATAGGGTTAGGGTTTTGGTATGAGAATTTAATGGCTGGTAAGCCAAAAATATGTATAAGTAGGTACCTAGGAGGTCTAGTTCGGTGTGTTGGTTGGGGGTTTTTTGTGATTTTGTTGTTGTATTCAAGAGAGTTCTGAGGTTCATAGTTGGATGCCATGTTGTTTGTAGTTGTTATCATACTGTTACTTTGATATAGGCTTGTAAGTTGTTGAGATGAGGAGGGGGAATAAGCGATATATTGAGGGTTAGATCACAGGCTAAGGATCTTGGTGTGATCTAGTCCACCTCATTGTAAGATCTAGACCTGTTTTGATGGAGAGTTGTAATGTGTGTGGCGTTGTATTTTTGGACCAATGATAATAAAAGAGAATAATAACCAAATCTTTGTGGGGGTAGCCAAGGAGGGGTGAACCAAGGTAGACCCTGCGTTATGTGACTAAATGTTATGTATCTTTTTTGGTGTTGATGATTAGATGTTAGATAAATGAATGAATTATTTAGATCTGAATGCATGAGTAAGAATACTAGATTAATCAAGATAAGTTGCATGTTATATTAAATAAATGAAGATTGCAGAGCTTAGTCACAGACCCCCACTCATTTCCCAAGATACAAGCACCTGAGCATTGCAGCCACCCATAAGAACTATCTCAGGTGATACTGTGTAGTGCATCTTGTGCATTGTGTTTCCTTCTAGTTTACCAGGAGGGCCGATAATTTTATGGAGCTTTTGTTGGAAACCAAAGTGGACCTGAACCTGGGTCATCCCAATAATGGTAGCAGGGGTAACCAATAAATGGACAAATAGTTTTTTTGCCAGTTGGAACATAAAGGGATTGAGTGAATGAGATCTGTTGAAGAGTCATGAATATTTGGTGACACAACATTAAAAGAATCAGAATATAAAAGGGTATGCTGAGATCATGGAACCCAATGAAGGAAGACATCAAGATCTAGTCGAAAATAAAGGAGATAGAATTTGTGCATACAGATAACAGAAACCCAAAGTTAAGACCATGAAAATACTTGGACAAGTACGTATTTAGAAACTTGCATGAAGTATTTTTCTTTAATTTCCCGCATGTGTTGCAGGAGTGGATATTTAGTTTGAAAGAAAACCACCCTAGAAATTAGATCCAACAACTAGAATGGAATGCTGCTGAGATTGCGCAGTTACAACAAGTTGACAATAAATTTACGCGTGAAACAGATTTATGGTTAGGCAACATTGTTGCAGGATTTATCAAAGAATTTGTAGTATATATTGCGAAGTATTATAGCACAACAGAGAAAGAGTTCCTGAAGGGACCTCGAGGTAGGTATATCATATCATTGTACACTTTCATCAATATGTTACTATATAACAAAGGTGTCATGACATTGGCCTCAGATAATGAAACTTCCCTGCATGCATGGGGGAAGGGGCGAAGCACTAACAAGAGACAGAGAAATGGAGGAAGAGATGGATAAAGGAAAGAAGGAGAGGCCTTGGATCCAATCATGATGGAGGAAGACCATATCAAACAGATCATGGAAATAGCTAGAAGAATGCGCAATAGAGTACCCTACCAATATAAGATGAATAATAAGAAGAGATCCATAGTTGCGAGGGAAGGCTTGGAAAGTGATGAAGAAGAGGTAGAGGATCTCCGGGATGTGGAGAAGATTGAGGAAATCATATGCGCGACATATTAAAGGAAGACAAGAGGTCCAAGAGAAGAAACTGGAGGTACAAATCCTATCCATATCAGTGTTAGTGTGGAACCCATAAACCCATGTGCGGTCAATACACCCAAAAGAACACCACTAATTAGGAAACAAATTTCAATGGAAGAAACACAACAAGAAGTACATCTACACAGGGAGAAAAAACTGGTGGAGCTAGTTTAGAAATCATTAGTCAAGAATATACACTACATGGAGGTAGTAGTTCAACATTCAGAATGGCAGGACATGATTCCACCATCATGTTACCAGAATTCAAGGGAGAGGCATCAGAGGACCCTAAGAAGCGCTTGTTCATTTGTGAAAAGATATGGGAAGAAAAGAATATCACAGATGAGGATACCAAACCTGCACAATTATCCATCATGATAAGATACCACACACTCAATTGGTACATGAGATTAGCTGCAAACAGTCCACTAGGAACAACCATAACGATTGTGGATATCAATAAGTTGTTGATAAATGAATTCCAAAATCCTAGCTCACAGGATCAATACATGAATGAGATGATAGAGATCGGGAAGAAACCAGGAGAATTTGATTCAATTTTGTTAAGACATATATGCAACATAGGCATATGTTTGTGAATTCAATACTACCACACTTGAAATATCCTTTGAGGCAACAAAATTTTCATACACAGGAAAAGGCTCTGCAGGCAGCCTTGCAACTAGAAGAGAACCAATATCATAAGACAGATCCAACAATAGAGGAGCTCAAGGAAGACCTGAAGAATATAACATTTCAATTAAACCAAAACATGAGTAAGGGAAAAAGAGAAATCGTTTGGTGTACCACATGTAGGACAGAAGGATACCACAAGAACAAATGCCCAAAATTCATGTAGTACATGGAAACAGGACTACCAAACCCTTTGCTGACAGGAGGACTATGGTGTGATATTTTTAATACATAGGGGCATGATCCATATCATTTTCCAATGATGTATAAATAACATACATTTCCTAAGAGTTCATATTGCAACTTTTGCAAGTCAATGGGCCATGATGACAAATATTGCACGACAATGGAGATGATGAGGGAAAGAACATCAGACACCTATAGGGTGCAAGTAGAGATGATGATAGGGAAATATGCACCACAGTTTAACCAAGCACCAACCCCATATAACACAGCGCAACCCCAGTACAATAACACGCAACCATAGTATAATCTCATGTAGTATAACCAGGTGCCACAGTACACTGCACCATGAGGAGATATAGATGGATACAAATGTGGAGGACATCATATAGGAGGTTTCAGAAGAGGCAGAGGACCAGTAGTATGCCATAACCATCAACAACCAGGACACTATGCAAGAGAATGTCCACTTCCACCTGTGACATGTATGTATTGTCGTGCATCCGACCATGACACAGAATACTGCTTGACACTATTGGGGAAGATCCAAGAAAAGAGAAACCAGAATAATTAGAATTTTCAATGGATTTCTACAGAAGAAAGGGATGATGGAAGAAATATCAACATAGTTATGCGTGAAGGAGCTAAGACAAGAGATGGCACAGTAAGACAAGATCCAACAGAACACCAATGGGTAAAGAAGAACTTTGAACCACATAAGTTGTTTGATGCACATAACAAAAAGGAGATATTCAAGCAAGCTAGAAAAGAATTCTTGAAGCCATGTATTACATCTACATCAACTGCACAACACACTCAGGATGTACGAACGTATGAGATGAATTCATCGATGGATCACACTAATGAAGTACAACCCATAAGACAAGTAAGTACCATAAAGGATTTTCTGCAATCCTATGTTAAACTACTAAATGATCCATCATCCATTAAAGTGTTACAAAATATGTTAGAAAGATTTAGCATAGATGTAGAGGGAAAAGAGAAAAATTTTAATCATCTACATAGAGGAGAAGGACAAGCAGAGAATTTAGACTCAATGCCAGCATTGGGGATTTCAACATGGGAGATATTATACTGGATTTAGGCTCTAAATTTAATGTATTACCCAAGAAGACATGGCAATGTATGGGAGATCCCACATTGGGATATTCACCTGTTCAACTGAAACTAGAAAATCAACACAGAGTTCTACCAATTAGGAGGCTAAAGGGTGTGACAATAGATCTGGATGGAGTGCGCACTAAAGCCAATTTCAAATTAATAGAAATAGTGGATGGAACAACACCTTATATGAAATTTCTTGGCTTGGATTAGGAATTTGATAATCAAGCCATAATCAATCTAAAGATGAGGAAGATGACATTCGAGTCAGGGGAGTACAGAGTCATTGCACCATTAGAAAGAGAAAGTTTTGTAGAACCCACTTGTTTAGACCCGGAGGAAATTAACCAGTTATACAAAACCACTATGCGAGAAGAACATTATGTGAATCCAACTGAAGATGAGGTACTCAATTGGAGAAGTATCGAGACATGTGCTTCAAACTCAGATACATGTCTAGAGAATTGGCAATAGAGATTACATGAAGTCTCCACAAGAAGGTGCACAAGAATAGACCACACAGTAAGATAGGTAGGTACAGAGATAAGAGAACCTCCCATCTTTCATGGGGTGGATGAATTAGAATAATTCCTAACAAGCAACGGAGATAAAGTGTTAGAAAATCAAATGCTATTAGCCCTGGATATAACACTCAAGGAAACACCTGCAAGATGGTGGGGTGCACACAAAGAGACAGTCAAGGACTGGTACCAATGTAAATGATTGTTGTGCATCAAATTTGGCGCAGAACAGGGAAGAAACCAACTGTAGAGATATGAGGGACAAGGGACACCAACAAAACACACACTATGGAGAATGACACTACCAAAAGAATGGTCTCATCACTTTATTCACACATTGGAAAGGATTCCAACAAACTGGTATGTAGATAAGGAATTTTGCAGAGGAACTACATAATGGAAAGTGTTACAACATAATTTTATAGTCACTTTCTCATTTGAACATGAGAAATCCAACATAAATTCAACACTCAAATAGATCACAAGGGTATTATTCATTTAAGAACTAGAGGTTGAACTCATAACAGAGTATCAACAACAGAACATACATACAGTGAAAGAACTACTGTCATGTTATGATGTACATGAATAAGCACCAGATGAATATGACCCATGCAACATTTAGATTATGGAAGTTGAAGGTGAAAGAGGGGTGGAAGGTCCACCTATGGAATCATAAGTGTTTGTTGCGTCACTCAAGGTGAAGTATGTCAACATTGGGACAATTGAGAACCCCAAAATGGCCAACATTGGAGACTACTGGGATGAGCAAACAAATGAAAGCATAACTGAGTTACTATGTGAGTACAGTGACCTGTTCCCAACAAAATTTACAGATATAAAAGGCATAGCATGAGAGCTAGGAGAGATGAAGATACCTCTCAAATATGAGGCTATATAAATTAGACAACGACCATATAGACTAAACCCAATATATAAGCAGAAGGTAAAAGTAGAAGTTGACATAATGTTGGAGGATGGAATCATAGAACCAGTGGAGGAATTTGAATGGGTAATACCTATTGTAGTTAAGGAGAAGAATAAGGGAGGGATAAGGATATGTGTCAACCTGAGCAAACTGAATTATTCTTTCCTACATGACCCTTTCCCTACCCCTTTCATAGATGATGTATTAGAGAATGTAGGAGGCTAGGAAGCATACTCATTCATAGATGGATTCTCAGGCTACCATCAGATCAAGATAGCCCTAGAAGATAGGTACAAGACCACTTTTTCTATAGAATGGGGATCCTACCAGTACATAGTCATGCCTTTTGGAGTGAAGAATGCACCAACAAAATTCTCAAGAGTAGTCATAGATGCATTCAAAGAATTCATCCATTAGTTTTTAGAGGTATATCTAGATGATTGGATAGTCTACAGTCTGTTGAAATACCATGTAGAGGTATTAAGGTTGATGTTGGAAAGATGCAGGCAGTGTCAGATATCATTAAATATCAAGAAGTGCATATTTGGGACACCTTTTTGGATACTATTGGGCCATATAGTGTGCAAACAAGTATTCTAGTAGATCCTACAAAGATTGCAGTGATTTTAATTTACCACCACCAAAATTAGTATGTTGGTTGAGAGAAACAATGGGACACACATGATACTGCAAGAAATTCATAAAAGGGTATGCAGAGCTCATTGCATCGATGGAGAAACTCTTGAGGAAAGATAGTAAATTTCAGTTGAATGAGGACTTTTAGAAAGGATTGGACACTCTAAAAGAGAAAATGGTAACAACACCAATACTAGTATTCCCAGACTGGGAAAATAAATTTCATGTGCATGTAGATGCATCAGCGATAGCACTTAGAACTATTCTAGCACAACTAGGATGAGGAGAGTTAGAACATCCTATAACATTTGTTAGCAGAAAATTATTAGAGTCAGATAAAAACTACAATAATATAGAAAGAGAGGGCTTAGCAATGGTATATGCACTACAAAAGTTTTGACACTATCTACTTGGGAAACACATTCAAATGTTCATAGATCATTTTGCCCTCAAATAACTAGTTAATTAGCTAGTGTTGGGGGGGATAATTTGTATATGGTTATTGTTGTTTCAGGAATTTGAATTTGAAGTGATATTCATACTAGGGAAGTTGAATGCAGGACCTGATCACCTATCAAGGATCACCAATGGAGAAGAACCTATGAATTTAGAGGAAAAATTCCCTGATGCAAAGTTATTTTCAGTCCAAGTAGCAGATGAATAATTTGATAACATCATTCAAAACTTGAGTACAAGGACCACACCAGAAGAATTCAATATTGCATGGAGGAAAAACCTGGTAGGCATAGCTGCAGACTATCAATTGATTGCAGGAAACTTATACAATATGAGTGTAGACAAAATCTTGAGAAGATGTTTACTAGAACATGAAAGGCCTAGGACTTTAGTAGAGGCCCATGAGGGAATAGCTAGAGGAAACTATGCAGCAAAAATTTACCACGTAGAATGTATTGCATGTAGGACTATGGTGCTTGACCATCCACAGAGATGCAAAGGACTATTGCCAAAGATGTGATGTATTTCAGAGGGTTGGAAAACCTAATAAATGAGATGCGATTCCTCTAAGACCACAAGCAACGTTGCAAGTATTTGAAAAATGGGAAATAGATTTTGTGGGACCAATTAATCCACCGACAAAGAGGCCAGGATAAAGGTATATCATTACTGCGACATAGTACTTAATGAGATGGGAAGAAGTATAACCAGTAAAAAGATACGTAAAGAAAAAGAGAGGATGAAAATAGAAACAATTCAACACACATGGAAGGCCTCAACAAAATAGAACTAGGTAGACGAAATAGGGCACTACAAGAAAAAAAAATGTTCAAAAACACGATGCACAAAAGAGAAGTTAATGGGTAAAAAGGTACCATTCACATGAAACACAATGAAACAGGGAAAAAGTGACAAGTATCAGTGCGACACAACTTTCACTTCCCCATCCTGCTATGAAGTCAGAAAGATGGGGAAAACCAACCCATTTTGTTAGTTATTAAGGAGAAAAACATCGATTCAAGCGGAAGAGCGATAAAGTGAAGAATTGCACTACCATCTGTTGAGTTGAGATCTTGTAGTTCAAATTTAACCACCATGTCACCACCACGAGTTGGAACACCAAGAAGAACCAGACGAAACACACGAAGTAACACATGGGGACCACAAGGTGGAACAAGTGAGATACCCACAGTGGTGGATGTGGATGAAATCCACACACTAGAGTATGAGAAAACCATATTACATGTGGAGTAGGAGAAATAACCCGCATAAGTGCCCGAGAAGTTGGTAGAGGACATCGAACGAATGGAATCCAACGCGTCCAGGGGAAAAGGGCCACATGAAGAATAACTGGCCATGGATTCCACACAGCAGGGCTTGGAGTCGGAACCAGAGTAGGAAACATAGAAGGAGGGTGGAGCATTGTCCCCACAAGGAAAAAATAAAATGAGAGAAGAAATCAGTATGCAAGGCGTGCAACGCACTCAGGCAGAGCTAAGTATAGTAATGCCGCAAATTCCTAATGAAGTGAAAACTGGGGATAACATGGTAGGAGGAGTTGACGACCTTCAATACTCCGACCATGATGTCTCAGATGCCACAAAGTTCCCAGATTTGGCAGTGCAGATCTACCTAGAGAGAAGGGGAGAGGGCCCATTAGGCACTTCACTGTTGGAGCCCATAGAGTGGATCCTAGGACTATACAACATCGGTATCTTGAACCTATTATACATACCGCACTTTGGGTGCAGGAAACACATAAACAGATGTGTTAAAAAATTATTAGCGAGGGTTCATGGAGGAATATTATGTATGAATAGGCCGATATTGATCAATGTTGACCTCATCATAGATATTACAGGGCTACCCATAGATGGGGAGAACCTGGAGCAATACTTAGAAGACAAGACTAAGGATAAATCCATCTCTTATGAGATCAAAGTGAATTATGGCACAAAGAGGGGGAACATAGATATTAGGATCAATGAAATCAATGATCCTATGACACGATTTGCAACCAGATTTCTCAGTTGAAAATTAATGTGCAATTGCTAAAAAGAAGAAGTGCCAGCAGGAGTAGTAGCAGTTGTGGCGCAGTGCGCAAAGGGTAGCTCGATGAGCTAAGCCCCATATCTACTCAACTCATTCCTTGAATATTGTAAGGATGCACAAGACTGGGGATTTGAGTTCCACTACTCATGGTTACTAATCCTCATTGAACTTATGGGGTGGCACAAACCTACATATATGATGTTCATGACAAGGATAGGAAAATGTTGCGCAACCCGCTACACATTGCTAAAAAACACAACAGATCCCAAGGTAAATAAATTAAACAATGGCATGTTTGCACCGTAATTAACAAAGATTCATAACATCATGTCAGATACATGGAGGATCTCACCAAAAATTGTCCAGGAGTATGGGCATATAGCGAATTTCCATGCATCACGTCATAACATGTGTCTATAGGAAAAGAAGGACCAAACCAAGGAGTGGTTGCAGATGAAGTATTGTGTGACAATGCAAGACATCCACATGGAGTTTCAAGAGTGGTATGAGGAGTGGAAAGTACCAGATATTCCAAGGTAAATGCCAATAGTACAAGTCCATATGCAAGTTAGCACAGTCCCCATACAACAAATAAGAAGGAATGGCACTAGCCAGCAAAAGAAAATAATAATTGGTACATTGGGGGAAAGAAGCTCAGTTCGAAAGAAAACTAGGACACAAAAGAAGTCACAACATGGTACTACATAGGGTCCATAGGATACAGAGCAGGCACTGGGAGGACTGACAGGACATGTGAGTGAAGAGGAAGTGAAGACAGGGGCACAAGATGTAACCATGGACGAAGAAGTTGAGTAGGATACTGACATGGATACACAGATGTGGAAATCATCTGAATAGCCAGAGGCCCAAAGGAAGAGAACAATAGAACATGTAGCTGGTGCCAGGAAGAAAGAAAAGGCCCACATGAAACAAATGGAAACATCACTAATAGAATATGATGTAGATTTGATAGCCATAACAATAGACGATCAACTGTTAGAAGTATGGGAAAATGTGGAAAACCATCAAACTTCAATTTTGGAACAGGAACAAGAGGTAAAAAATGTTCTAGAACAATTGAGGATCAAGGCAGAACAACAACAAAAGGAGAAACTGATGCCAGTTAGAGGAGCACCTGTCGGAGAGACAATACAAATCATAGTCCAAGGAAGTGCTAACTTTATCATCACACGAGATATGTTGTTCATCAATGAGGAAACAATCCAGAAACCCATGAAGGATATCAAAATGTTAGACTTCACGTTGCCCAAGATACCAACAAAGGCATTATATAAGTTATAGGTTAGCATTACGCAGGAGATCTGGTCTACATCAAGGTTTGACACGACGAATCTACAAATAACACAGGAATAACATATGGTACTGAAGGAAGCCATTAGCCAGAAAGGGTAGAAGAAAGAGATAGTGCATCAAAAAGTGGACTAGTTGGAGACCTAGATAGATGCAGTCTTTTAATCCATCTCACATGACACAATATTAGAGGAATCATCTTCAGAGGAGAATATAACAAAGATGGCGTAGATTCTGCAACAATATAAAGAGAAGATCAAGGAACTAAAGGAGCACATAGTACCTACGACTCCCCCAACAGTCTGAGCGCAAAGAGAGAAAGACGTGACAACAACTACATAAAACATCGCGCAGAACATACATAGAGTGGAAGAACTACTGGATAAGAGTGGCTAGCTATGGACCCAACTACTAGAAGATGGGAGCTTACAAGAGCTACAAGGAAAGGAAGATAAATTGCTTGCAGAAATGTAAGATGTCAAGCAGTGACAAAGGACAATATCACTTCCAGAGAAGATCAAGATGAACACAGAAATGAAGAACCTTCAGGCAAAATAAAAAGTGGTGCAGTCACAGAAGATCGCATGATAGGCTCAGTTGGAGCCCCTACAGGAAAAGGCAGAACAGTTGGTCGTGGAAATCGATGTAGCGAAAGCATGCTTCGAACATATAGGCTTGGAGGGGGGAAAGATCTTACGACTTCTAGTCATTGCGTAGGTGGTCAAATACATGTGAACAAAGAGAAGCCAGGCTTAGGAGCAATGTCAAATGGATAGTAGATATGTATGAAGCATTGGCACAAGTAGTGGCAGAGACAAGAGTTAGGTAGGGACTCAGGATGAGTCATGATGTTAGTGTTGGGGGCCTGTCGGGCACAAAATAGATTTGAGTTAAAATTACGACATGGGAGATGGATGCACATGCAGAAGAATCAACACGTGTAAGGTAGACGTGCATGTAGGAAAAGAAACACATGCAAAACAGATGCGCATGCAAAAGAGGAAGGCATGTGAGGAACACATGCAAGAAGACCTAGCCAGGATAGGGTTAGGATTTTGGTAAGAGACTGTAATGGATGGTAAGCTGAAAATATGTATAATTCAGTACCTAGGAGAGCACACAACAACTCAAGTTTGTCTCCTATTGTTGTCCCTTGACCAAGTTTTGAGGAACACTTGGTCATAATTGACCGTTTTTGGACTTCAACACCTTGTCAAAGATGGAGCGCCAGGCGAAGCAGAGATCACGGGATCTCGGTCCACTTTTGGGCCTCTTTTAGGGTTTTGGGTTAATGTAATGGGAAAGGGATGTCGGCCCGTGGGTTCACCCATGCTTAGGCCCACTTTTGTAATGGATAAATAGAAATATAGACAATGTAAGAAGTAGTAGATGTGATTTCTTAGTGCAATTAGTGGTGCATCTATGTGATGTTGAATAAGTGCTCTGTGCGAACTGTGTAAGGCTTGCAAGGCTAAGTGCAAGTTACTGTGTGATTGATATTGTAATGCAAGGAAGAAGGATCTAGTGAGCTGCATAGATCTTCTATCCTCTATGAAGAAGGGTTGCAGAGGCTTTGTGCTTGTAACAACTTGAGGATGATAATAAAGAAGAAGATCTTGTGGATGTAGCCCCGGGGAGGTGAACCACGTAACTCTGTGTGTTAAGCTTTATGCTTTGTTTCAATGCGTTTATCTTTTCTTATGCTACATGCTTTGATATATCCACTTATGATCTATGCTTCTTATATATATATGATTGTTACATATGATGTGTATAAGGATGCTTAGTGCGGATATACTAGATATGATATGGGTTACTAAGGGTAAATGTTGAAACAATGTACATATGAGTATTTACCGTGAAGCTCTGTGTTGTTTGCGAAGTATAATAAGGATTAAATACTGATGAATGATCTATTCTAAGTGCCCTCTAAGGATAGAATCACAGATCTATGTCCCAGCTAAGCTTGTAGACACTCGAGTCTTGCAACCACCCCTACCTCTAACTCGGGTGAGACTTCATCTGCTTCGTAGGTGTTGCCGAAAGGGACGATAGTTAAGGCTTTATTGGTGCGCTTTTGAGCATTGAACCATGGGTATGCCCCTGTGCCAACAAATGGTTCTGTTTTCGGGACTTGAAACTGAGATTGGTGGGAACTGAGGAACAAGAAACTTTGTGCAAAAGAAATCTCTGTGCATGGATGTGTCACCCTAGTGTGCAGCTTTTTACTAGACCTGTGAAGCTTTGTGCTAGGAATAAGGTCAGATATGAGGAAAGGAAGATCAGATCTGAAGAAAATAAATGAGATCTAAACGCTCTGTTCTCTAAGAAAATTAAAAGTGGGAATTTATGAAAGAAAGAGGTCAGATCTACAGAGAAGAGGTAAGATCTGTAAGCCCTGTGCTCTAATAAAAGTAAGAATAGTTAAAATTTCTTAGATCTGGAAGATTTGTTCTCTGTAGAAGTAAGATAAGTGAAATTTTTGTTTCTATATCATGGATCTAGGTATGTTTGATAGATTCGGTCCTAGCTTAAAACCTAGGGCTTTAATAGAAGAAAGAAAGTTTGATATGAGTAGATCTGATAAGCATAATGATAGATATGTTATACCTATGCATAGAAATAATGTTTGGACTAAAAAATGGATGCAGGATCCTAGAAAGAATTTTTTGCAGGCTAACTACCATGATCATGGTGCGTAGTACAAAATAATTTCAAGATCATTTAAGAGAAAGATAGGATTGACCCTATGTTATGGTTGCAGAAAACCAAGCCATCTAGCTAAGGATTGCCTAGGTGGAAAACCCAGTTGTCTCTGTTGCAAAGCTTTGGACCATGAAGTATTGGATTTCCCTAGAATGATTTCTAAGCTTGAAAGAATGAATCTGCATGAAGAACACCCTAGGACAGCCCCAGAAATAGCAGAACCCCAGAAAGAATCGGAGAAAGTATTAATATAGATGAAAGAAACCCTGAAGAAACATAAAGATGTCTGACTACCAGAGATCTTCAAAGAAAAGGAACAAATCAAAGTAAGACTAGGGGACTTCAACATTAACTGTATTCTTGATGAAGAAACACAAGTGAACATTATGCCAGAAAAAACCTGGGAAGTTATAGGGAAGCCTGCCATGATTCCTTCACTTGGAGGAATAGGACTATTCAGAGGAAAACTGGTGACGTTATGTGGAAAACTCGCTCAGATACCTATGACAGTCAATGGAACTTCGACAGAATAAGATTTTGAGATTATAAAATTTATTGAGGATGACACCCCGTTCACTATGTTACTTGGAAAACCCTGGATTGAGAGAGATCAAGCCAGAAAGAAGGAAGAAGAAAAGGTATTACAACAGTAGAGACAAGAGCTAAAAGATTTCATGACCAGAAGGATCGAACAGTTGATTGAGGAACAGGAGAATAAATCAAAGATATTTGACACTAGAAGATCATATGTCAAAGAGTTAGGGGACTCACAGAAGATTGGAGTATTTGTACCAGATACAGACAAAGTAGTTYTGCTGAGTCTTGGGAAAGAACCTCAGTAGCGCGAAGTGACTATGCCCAAGGAAAATAAGAACTAGATCGAGAAATGAACTATCGAGATGAAGCTCATGGGGAAGAAGGCTAGAAARATAAGTAAAAAGAGAGCTCAGATCGTCAGGCTATAGAGGGTTCCAGAGGGAACCTCTTTGAAATAAACTTTGCACAATTTGAGCTTCGTCGGGATAACAGAACAACAACATGGGTCACTTCTCTGTGGCAAACCAATATAGCCGTTGGAGGCCGATATATCCATTCGACTACCACCCTGAATAGATCGAAAAGCATTTATGGCTCATCACCAGACCGTTAGACCACACCATAATGAATAGAACCAGAGTTAAGGAAGCCCCATACCCATTGCAAACAATCCATTACAGAGTTACTTACTTAATCCATCGCACCATGCACGAAAGACACTTTTTTTAATCGTTAATTTGAATCTGTAGACTACCTAAATTGTGAACCGTGATTACTTTGACATTACTCTCTACCTTAATAAAATATCTACGTTACTTTGAGAACTCAAGCTATTGATCCTAAGCGTATATGTCTAATGAATTTAGCGCAGCTAAAGAATCTGTAAGAGAGGTACTCGCTAGCCTCAGAGCTGAAAGAGTCATGTCAGAGCGGGGATTGTCTAGATATTTATAAGCATCATCGATGAGAGGAGTGCAAGCCTCCTTGTCAACTTCTTGAGCAAGAACATCTCGAGTTGGCGCAGAAAGAAGAACCAAACATAAGGACGATATGGCCAATGAGAAGTTGGTTCCATTCATCCTACCTACTTACATACCACCTCTGAGCGGTGCGATCAACAGAGATAATGTTCCTAGAGACTTTGAGTACACTCTAGTCATGACGTACCTACTAAAAGGAGTACTCGTAGTCTGTGCAGATCATGAAAAGATTGCAGCCTTGAATTTTAGTGACTTCAACCTGGGGGATCGTAAAGTTTACAACACACTTGCCCCATACAAGTACCTAACCAGAACCAAGGGAAAGAATTCGAAGATCATCCCTCAACAATGGATGATGAACCTTGCACAGTCTACTCTGCTCAATGTTATGAAGATACTGCACTTCGGCAGACACCATGAGGTGAATTCTTGTGTGAAGCTATTGCTGGCAAGTTACCATGGAGGATACTTATGGTTGAACTGTCTCATAATAGTTGATCCAACATTGATCAAACGGATCACTGGGATTATCATACAGGGCCCTGATCCCCATGATTACTGTCCTGGAAAGATCGTAGATCACACTCTTTCTCAGAATATCAAAGAAGCCTATGACAATGTTGAGAAAGGCTTGTGAGGATACAAGGTAGCTTCTATTAAAAGTGGTGCAATACACCTCACCTGTCAACTAATCGCAGGGAAGTTGGTATGCAAGAATCGACCCATGCAATTATCCAACTTTGTAGTCGACCTCGTAGAAAAGTGTGTAGAGGGACTACAGATGAAATGGGAAAAGTACATGGTGAATTAACTAGATATTGATTGCAGAGAAGCCCAGGATCAGAGGCGTGAATTTCATTTTAGCTGGCTCTTGATACTTATAGATTTCGTTGCATGGGAGCTACCGAAAGGTGAAACCTTCCCCGACATTGACCCCTTTGAACCACTGGCTATGAAGTTCAGTACCCTATGGTACTCAAACGACATGAACAAGCAATGGAAATCCAATGCTGTATTTCATACCTACTACACCCAGTTAAATCTCTCCATCCAATCCGAGCCTCATATGACCCCGAATACTTTACACAGGTTTTGACCTTTGATAAAGTTCAGTGCAGACCACCATTTTATATATCTGACAACACGCGCTGATGAGAACAAGGAACAACTTCAGTCTTAATGCAAGATGACAGAAGAAGAATTGGAGGAAATCATCAAGGAATGGTCGACGAACCTCCTTATTCTAGCAGACCCTGCAGAAGTTTCTGACATTGACAGCCCAGAAGCTGCGCAGAATACACCTGGACCCAGTAAGACAAATAAAACAAAGCAAACAAAGAAGGATGAGGATATCCAAGATGTAGACAATAGATCTGTAAGAACCACATTTGTTACACCAGAGAAAGGAGGTAATGGCAAAGACTTAGAGGAATTCGAACAGAGGCCAGGAGACAAAGTAGAAATCATAAATAAAAGGAAGGGTTCACCTCCAGAACCTTCCTCCCAAAAGAAATCAAAAGCACCCATGACTAAACTGAAGACCACGCTCACTCTAGATTACTTTAGTTTTCTCATCGCAACTATGAACGAAGCCATAGAAGAGATAACAGAAAAATAGGAAGCTAAGAAAGAGACGATGTACAACAGAATTGATATCGAACTCCAAGGAGTACATCAAACTCTCCAGTCTATCCACGTAGTCTCCTCTGCACCCCTTCCAGAAGGAACAATAGAAGAAGGAAACGAATCATTTAAACTCCGCAATATTGCTAACACAATCAAGGTATGCCTTCGGAAGGCACAGGAAGAAACAACGTAGGCCACCCAGGACTTAAAGCAAGCACAGGAGTAAATCATCGAGCAATGCCGAGTTGTGAAACAAGAGAAGAACACTCTCCAAGAGAAATTTGCAGAAGATAGACCGAAGATTCAAAAAGAGAAAGAGCAGCTACTTGTGAAGTAGACTAGGATTGAATAAGTAGTCAATAGAGCATTTTTCTCTGTGACTGGCTTAGAATAGAAGGCAGAGGACCCCATTGAATGCCAAGTGATGACGCTTATTGAAGTTATTCAACAACTTCAACAAAAATTCATGGACTTATAGCTTCAGACCATACCATAGACCCCACAAGAAGTGAACAACCAAAAATAAATAATTGTCTGAAGCATCGTAGAAAGGATTAAAGAACTCTCTGAGGAATGCAAATAGTTAAGTAGCAGAAGTGCGCAGATCTATGAGAACCTAACTGAGAACCTAGAATTGCATAAATTGGAGTCACAGCTCCAAGAGGCGAAGTATGACGCTGAAAAGATACAGGTGCAGCTAAAGGCCTTGTCACCCGTAGAGAGAATGAAGAGGTTTCCAGAGCAATGCACAACCCAACAACATATTCACATGCTTCAGAGTAAAGTAATGGAAGTCTCTCAATGACTTCAACCAGTACAATAAAAGGCATGCCAACTGTTCACTGAATTTGAAAGCCAAGGAGTAGAACTTGAACAGCTTGTGAATACAGTAGAACAACGCCTAGAAGGGCTGGTGAACGAGGCACTCATCCAGGAGTTCACTGAGAAAGATGCAGTAGCAATGCAGCAGGTCAAAGCATCTCAAGCCAAGCTCAAGGAATTCAAAGCCGAATTGGTCATACCTAAGTGACTCGGGATGAGTCACAGGTGAGTGTTGGGGGCATGTTGGCCCTTGACCAAGTTTTGAGGAACACTTGGTCATAATTGACCATTTTTCGACTTTGACATCTTGTCAAAGATGGAGTACCAGGCAAATCAGAGATCACGAGATCTCGGTCCACTTTTGGGCCTCATTTAGGTTTTTGGGTTAATGTAATGGGAAAGGGATGTCGACTCATGGGTTTACCCATGCTTAGGCCCCGTTTTGTAATGTATAAATAGAAAGATAGGCAATGTAAGAAGTAGTAGATGTGATTTCTTAGTGAAATTAGTGGTGCATCTATGTGATGTTGAATAAGTGCTCTGTGCGAACTATGTAAGGCTTGCAAGGCTAAGTGCAAGTTACTGTGTGACTTATATTGTAATGCAAGGAAGAAGGATCTAGTGAGCTGCGTAGATCTTTTTTCCTCTACAAAGAAGGGTTTCAGAGGCTTTGTGCTTGTAACAGCTTGAGGACGATAATCAAGAAGAAGATCTTGTGGACGTAGCCCCAAGGGGGGGGGGGTGAACCACGTAACTCTATGTGTTATACTTTGGTTCAATGCGTTTATCTTTTCTTATGTTATGTGCTTTGATATATACACTTATCCTCTGTGATTATTAGATATATATATATATATATATGATTGTTAGATCTGATGTGTATAAGGATGCTTAGTGTGGATCTACTAGATATGGTATGGGTTACTAAGGGTAAATGCTAAAAGAATGTACATCTGAGTATTCACCATGAAGATCTATGTTGTCTGTGAAGTATAATAAGGATTAAATACTGATGAATGATCTATGCTAAGTGACCTATAAGGATAGAATCACATATCTGTGTCCCAGCTAAGGTTGCAGACACCTGAGTCTTGCAACCACCCCTGCCTCTACCTTGAGTGAGACTTCTTCTGCTTCACAGGTGTTGCTGAAAGGGATGATAGTTAGGGATTTTTTGGTGTGCTCTTGAGCGTTGAACCCTGGGTCTACCCCTCTGCCAACACCTATCAGGAAGCATCATAAAATGTTTGGGGTAGATGAATTGAAAGGAGAAATGAACAAGATAAAACCTCCTATGTTTGATGGAGAGCACAATAAAAATGAATATGCCGAGACATGGTTGTTGGGCATGAGAAAGTACGCCCAACTGCATAATTATTCTTCTCGTGTATAAGGAATAATTGCTATTTACTAACTTACAGGAAACACATCCATGTGGTGGGATCAACTTGTGAAAGTGAAACACATTAGAGAGAGGAATGTGACTTGGAGGGAATTCAAGAAGTATTTTGAGAAGAAATACTTAACCAAGAGGTATTATGACAAAAAGATGAAAGAGTTCTTTTAACTTAAACTAGGAAGCATGACCATTGATGAGTATGAAAGGAGTTTTTTAGAACTATTGAAGTATGTCTCCTTCATCAAAGATGAGACAATTAATATCCAAAGATACTTGAGTCGGATTCCATTTTTCATCAATGTTAGTCTTAACTTCTCTCTTTTATTGTCTGAGTTATTGACCTAGGGTTCATGTCTTTCAGGTTTCCAACAAGGCCTTTAAAACTATTGGCCCTCCTGGTAAACCAGAAGGCAACACAATACACAAAATGTACTACGCAATCTCACCCAAGATAGATTTAAATGGGTGGTTGTAAGACTCAGGTGTTTGCAGCCTAGGATTGAGTATGAGATAGGGGTTTATTAACCAGAGCCATATGCTAGAAACTGGGAATGTAATCTACTTATTCGTCATGCGTGCACATTTCCATTTCACAGTTTAATTCCTGAACAACATAATCGTAATCCATAACAATATATTAACTCATTTATTAAGCATAGAAATGAACTGCTGAAAGAAAGAAAAGAGATGCATGCATTCATCACATTACACAGATATTACCGTGGTTCACCCCCTCCTGGACTACGTTGACAAATATTTGGCTCTTGGCTCTTTTATTATGATAGTTCTGCATCTCCAACGTCGCCCGCTTACAATTCCCTCTGATGGGTAAGATCTGTATGAGGAAAACTAGATCACACCAGGCTCCATAGCCTACGATCTAATCCTCATATCTTCCTCCTCTCCTCTGTTCTAGCTCAAAAACTTACAAACTTGGTCTATGACCATATTACATAACGCATCAATTCGTATTTGGCTACGATAGATCATTACAAAAACTGAACTAATGCAAAAGTGAATCAAGCTCCCTATGATACCTTTGTATCTCTATTTATATATATCGATCTCTTCAACCATTTACAATGTATTAACAAAATGCTAACCCTACCGATGTTAGTTATTCCTCCCATGCATGCATGTTTTTCTTCCTCCAGCTGTCGTTTTCCTTGTGCACGCTTTCTTGCATGCGTGCGTGCTATGTTACCTTCCAACTATTACTTCAATTTTTGCATGCTTTCTTTCACACAATGCTCCTTCTTTCCACTTTTTCCTAGTGCCAACAAGCCCCCAATAATGACATGTGACTCGGCCTGAGTCACCTAATCCTTCTAAAATTCTTCGATCTCCTTGGTGATCGTCTGGAACTTTTCCTTTAGCTCTGATGCTTTTGTCAGTTCCTGGGCAGTCTTCTCCTTGATGGTGTCTACTACCTGAGCTACCACTTCGTTGCTCAACAATCCTGCACATTTAGTCTGGGTATGTGTTATCTATATTTTAGCTCCTTCTGCTTGTGCGAATATTTATGCTACCCGTTCCTGTAGTGGTTCTATTTGAGCTTGACGCTCCTGTTTCTATGATTGCACATTGATAAGTTCTGCTTGGATCTTCTTTATCTCTTGCATCCCTTTGACTCGTTCTGGGATTGGTATGGTATTATGCCTTTGTTTGAGTTATTGGATTGTTGCATTGATCCTTTCTCTTCCTTGTCCCAACGTTGGACCTATGGATCCTCCTCCAACCTTGTCCAAAGTTGTGTTTCTTTATCGAGCAATTCGGTTGCTGTGCTAACCTATTGTTCCATCTCCTGCAGTTGCGTTGTTTCTTCCTGCTTCCTTTGCTCCTTCACTATCGGTGGAGTGGTTGGTGTGAGATGTTCACAGAGATTCTTGATATCCTTCTGATATTGATCAATTGCATGCACAATCTAGTCAATCTTTCCTGCTACAGAGAGTTCATTCCCTTGCGCAGTTCTTGGGAGTTTTTCAAAAACTCCTCCAACTCTTTGTTCTAACTCATTTCTACGTTCTTTTTCCTCCTGAGTTTTGAGCTTGGCCTGCTCACAAACTTTTTCCAACACCTCGCACTTATTTGTTTCTTATTGTATCTCAACTAAGTTTTTATGTGCATGAGACTATACCTCGTGGTTGACACTAACTTGCAATTTGTGTAGTGCCCTTGATGGCATCCGTGTCAAGACCAATTAGATGTGGTCCAAGTCTTTCAAGGGTGTTTTCCCCATGATTTCATCCATGCACAACATGTTAGGTTTGATGTAAACTATTGTGTTTGGTTGTGGCATGGGGTGGACTGGGTCTCGTTCTTCTACCTCCACTCTTTCTTTGGCCTATATTGTTAGTGTGTTTGTGCCTCTACTGTTGTTTGTTGTCTGTGCTTCCCCAAATTTCTTGAGGAACTGTCATGTTTCTGCCAGCTCTTTTTGTAGTTTATCCTTGTGATATGCTGCATGATCGAAATCTTCCGCTAAGAAATCCTAGACCATTATGAAGATCATTTCCCCATCATCCTCTGTGATCATATAGTCTGGTGATGCTTGTTGCACCTTTGATTTCTTACGCGTGCCTCCTTCCTACACGGTTGGTCTCTTAGTTCCCCCTGGTTCCTATGTGATGGGGTTTGGGGTGGTCTCCCTTGCTCCCTTAGCTTGTTTCGACTGTCTGTTGCTCGACTATGTAGTCTCTTTCTGTGCCTTCTAGGTCCCTATCTTCTTTGACTCTTCATCTTTCTTATTCGGCTTGTTTTGGACCATCCTTGGTTTCTTGGGCACTGGGACTTCCGGAAGCTTTGTTTTCACCTGCGTTGCCTCTCCTTCTGCTGTTATTTCCGGTACTTCCCAGGTAATGGATGTGATCATCCATTCATTAGGCCACTCACTGATGACCATGTATATATCACCATCTTTGATGCAGTAGCTCATCGATAGCCACTGTCTATCTGGATCCTACCTTGGTTGTATCCACATTGTCTTTCTTGTGGCCCGAAAATTGGCGATGTCCGCATATCGCACAATAACCTCTCGTGTTATTCTCTATAATCGGCTGATGGATTCCTTTATTTCCTATAGGTATTATTCGAATATGATTCCATTCTCCCTCTTATGTTTGGCATGTGGCCCAAATATTAGTAATAGGTATCTCGCTCCCGCTAGTTGCGGTCTAGTGCAAAAGATTACATACTCTGGTTCCTGCCATCCCATGAAGGCTATTAGGGTGATCATCCATGAGTAGTGGAATTCTGTGCCTAGGTCTTGCGCATCCTTGCATTCCACCTAAAAAAAATTCAATAGATATGGCACCCAACTCATAAAGGTGCCTTCTGTACACTAAGCTACAACTACAATGACTCCTGCTAGTACTTCCTCTTTGCGGCATTTTCTAAGAAATTTGAAATCTAAGATATTTGCACCCAGTTGTGTAGCTGTGTTGTTGACTCATTTTATTATGATGCCCCTCGTTCCTCTAGTGGTGCCATATTTATTCTTCATCTCTTCTGCCAACTCTTTCTCCTTGGATTTGTCGTCTAGAATCAATGCGGGATCCATACCTTGAATGGGTAGTCCTGTTATCTGCGTGATAAGATCAACAGTTATGGGGATGGGTTTATCCAACCATATATCCCCTCCATTCATGACCGCTAACAACTGCTTGATGCATGTTGTCGCATAATGGCCTTTGCCAAAATGTGGTAGCTTCAACAAACCTAATATTCTTGTTCTGTCAATCCCAACTGCCCACTGGTGTGGTTGGCTGATCATTTCTCCAGGTTGGTTTACGGTTATGGTATGCATAAAGACCCTCTCTGCAAGTTCTTGGAACTTGGTTTTGTCTAATATGTCATGGTCATAATACTTGAGCTTCCCAACCTGACCCAGTAGTTGCGGTTCTACCCGTACTCCATATGGTATGCGTGGTAGCACAATTTTTGTTGTAGGTTTCTTGCGAGGTGAGATCGGTATCTGAAATTTGTCTTCCTATTGTGGTAGCTAGTTAGAAGTTCCAGCAACTTCCGATTGTTCCCCCATCAGCCATTCTAGCCAAGCCAAGGTATTTCCAGCGGTCTCCTCTGTTGGTTGAACTAGGCTCGGTGCTTGCGACTCATATAGTTGCACTACTGCTCCTAGATTCTGTGTCGTTCTGTTAACTTCCATGGTTTCTTGAGTGCTTTCTGATTGCACTTCCCGTTGGGTTTCCACTTCCTCATTCTGAGGCTCCTGCATCGCTAGTGGCATATCCTCTTTCATGGTCCCTTCTTGTGGTTGTTGAATCTCTTTCAGTATCGGTGTAGGGTTCACTGGTATCGCCTATGGGGATGGGATCTCATCAATATCGACGATCTCCGGTCACTATTGCTTGTTTTCCTCCAGTGGTCGTCGTGACCTAGTTTGAAACCTGGTCAGTCTTGTTGTCTAGATTGGTTCTTCTGGCTTCATTGGTGCCATAGTGGTGACTGTCGAACATTTGCTGGTGAATGACTTTGGTGAGCTTTGTGGTCCGTCTCTGTTTTTTCTGGCTTCTATTTCTCTCTATATATTCTCCTTTCATGAATAGAGCAGTTGCTTCCATTCTCTCATGTTGTATGGGTTTGTCATGAAGCTTGTCGAGGATGCTTCCTCCATGATGTGATTAATTCACCATAACTGTGGGTTCAATGCATTTGTGGTGGTTTCATACTTTCCATTACACTTGATTTTCCCTCTCTAGTTGGTGCGTTTAATGTGATGTTCCCTCAGTCCTTATCGTGATTTAATTCCGCTTAGTGTTTTCCTGTCTTACTTCTTTTGTCGACTTTCCATTTCCCGCTCATTTTTCTTTGGTATGTAACCATTGTCCTTGCCTTTGTTGAATTTATGTTTCGAACGTCATGTGGCCTTTCTCTCTTTGGCGTGCTGTGCGCTTTTTAGTATTGTTTCCTTTTTGTTCTCTTTTTTATTTTAAATATATATATATATATATATATTATTTTAATATGCGGTGGGTGGTCGACCGTCCTTGTACAACTTCATTCGGCACCCATTGATCATTCCTCTGAGGTCTGCACTTGCTAAATCTCTTAACTGTATAGCTCCTCCGTATGTGACATATTTTACCTCGTATGGTCCTAGCCAATGCATTATAAGCTTCCTCGAGTGCTGAAACGATTTGTTGTCATAGAGAAATACTAGATCTCCTTCCTTGAATGTCTTCTTCTTGATGTGTCGATCGTGCCAAGCTTTGTCTCTAGATTTCTTCACTTGTTGATGGAATCCTGTCAGGATTTGGTCTTCCTCCATGGACAATAATTGATTCATTCTTTCCTATACTACGCCCCATTCTGTCATTTGTGTGATAGTTGCTACGTGTAATATGGGTACTAAAAATTCTAATGGCACTACTGCTTCTTAGCCATAGACTAGTTTGAATGGTGTGTGCCCTATCAAATTTTTTCATGTAGTCCTATACGCCCATAATACTTCTGGTACTTTGAGGTCCCAATAATCTCTGTTGACGTTAGAGATCTTAGTTAGTGTGTTTTCCATAATTTTCTTGAAGGCTTCTATTGTGTCGTTTTCTTGTGGGTGATACGGTGTGCTCTTCTGGTGATGAACTTCAAACTCTTCGAGCATCGTATGGATGGTATTGTTTATGAAGTGCGTTCCTTGGTCGTTCATCAAAAATCTTGGGCACAAAAATATGGTGATTACTTGTTCAAACAAGAAATGTGCAGCTATCTCTGTCCTCCAGTCTTTTACTGGTATGGCTTCCGCCCATCTTGTTAGGTATTCCATCACAGTGATAATGTATCTTTCCCCTGTCCTTTTCACTGGTGGGTTAATTGGTCCCACAAAGTCTATTGCCCATTTATCAAATTCTTGCAATGTTACTTGTGTTCGTAGTGGAATCTCATCCCTTATGTTGGGTTTGCCTACCCTTTGACAAACATCGCATCCCTAATAGTACTCTTTCGAGTCTTTATGAATCGTTGGCCACCATAGTCCTGCACGTAATACCTTCTGCATGGTAGCATTTCCTGCATAATGTCCTCCTACGATTCCCTCATGGACTTCTGCTAAAATTCTTGGTCTTTCGTGCTCTAGCACGTACCTTCGTAAAATGCTATCTGCGCCCATCTTGTATAGATGTCCTACAGTTAGTTGATAGTCGGCTGTGCGAACTACCAATTTCTTCTTCTTCTATGTGGTGGTATATTCTTGCGATGTAGTACCTTTCCTTAAGTACTGGATGATCTCTACGAAGTAGTCATTAGCAATCTGTACTGAGAATAACTATGCATCCGAAAAGGTGTCTTCTAGATTCATAGGTTCTTCTCCATTTGTGACCCTTGACATGTGGTCAGGTCCTGCATTCAATATTCTGGCTTAACTATTACTTCAAAGTCAAATTCTTGGAATAGTAATAACCATCGACAGATTATCCCCCCCAAAACTAGCTTGTTGACTAGGTATTTGAGGGATGAGTGATCTGTAAACATATTAAAGTGTTTCCCCAATAGGTAATGTATGAACTTTTGCAGTGCATACACCATGGCGAGGCATTCCCTTTTTGTCGTGTTATAATTATGTTCTAAGTCTGATAGTTTTCTCCTTGCGAACACTATCGGATGATCTGAGTCTCCCGCTCTTGGCTTCGCTAAGATATATCCAAGGGCTATCACCGATGAATCTACATGCACATGGAATGTCTTTTCCCAGTATGGAAATACTAATATCGACGCAGTAACCATATTTTCCTTCAGGGTATCCAAACCATGTTGACACTCATCGTTCCATTGGTATTTGGTATCCTTCTTGAAAAGTTTTTCCATTGGTGTTGTGATCTACGTGTATCTTTTGATGATTTTCCTGTAGTATCCGGTGTGCCCTAAACTTGCTCTTAGCTGTCAGATTGTTTTCGGTGATGGTAAGTTAACAATGTGAACGATCTTGGCCGGATCCACTAACAAGCCTTGTTTTCATACTATGTGACTCAATAGTATCCCAAACGGTGTTCCAAATATGCATTTCTTGATATTCAATTATATCTGGCACTGTCTACATCGTTCTAAAATTAGTCATAAAACTTCCACATGGTTTTTCAATAGACTGTAAATTGTCCAATCATCCAGGTATACTTTGAGGACCTGATGAATGAATTCCTTAAATGTTGCGATGACTACTTTGGAGAATATTGCAGGTGCATTCATTAGTCTGAATGACATGACTGTGTACTGACAAGGCCCCCATTCTGTCTCAAACATGGTCTTGTGTATGTCCTCCTGTGCTATCTAAATCTGATGGTAGCCTGAGAATCCATCAGTGAATGAGTAAGCTTCATGTCCACCCACATTCTCTAACACTTCATCCATGAACAGTGTAGGGAATGGGTTGTGTAGTGTTAAGAACCTGAATAGATATCCAAATATAATCACCACAAATACTCAATACACAATAGATCCAAAGAGAAATATAAAATAAACCACACTTTATTATTACCAAACCCTTGAGGTAGGGTAACACCATACAATGAATCCTATTATGGAAGGGATCCTCTCCTGTTCACTTGCCTCTTTGAGGGGGCATCCTCCTATTGAGCTACCGCTCCAAATACAATACTTCTCTTCATGTCTCATTACATTGCTTGAACTCCTTTATATAGTGATACCATCACCTAAGAACATTCTAGAGGAGAAATCTTCTAGAAGTAGAACCTTCTAAGAAGTCCTCTTACATTTATTATATCTAACTACCCATTTATAAATTATTATATCTAACTACCATAGTGGGCCTTATTTAATAATATAGTGGACCTAGTCCACCTTACATTGAATCGCCTCCACTATTATCACTATGGGCCCTCTGGGCCTCCCCACTACCTCTCTAGCTACCTTCAATTCCATCCCCCTTATGAAAGCATTGTCCTCAATGCTTGATGTATAACCATATACCAGGGTCCCATGGATAAGTGTGGGCCTTAGTGCTAAAGTAGACTAGAGAACCAGGGTCCCATTTAAAAATGGAAGCCTCCATGCTAAAGTAGTCCAACCGCCATTGTAAAGCAGGGTCCCATGTCCAATTTTCTGTGAACCCCACATGGAAGATATCGACACCCAATAACCAACTGAAAATGATGCTCCCAATATTGACATCTATCATGTGGATCCAAATAAGAATATCCATCTACATAGTGGGAAATGAGAAAATATGAATCTAGAAGGAACAATACCATTGTAAAATATGTAGGCTAGACGCTGGTAACTAGCTCTTGATGTGGGACATTGATGTTCTCTACACAAGGTGGAGTAGAGTCGTCAAATAAAATATGGAAGTGGTTGTCATTCCAGAAATGAAAACTATCCATATACCAATCATTGCAATCAGCCTCAAAATCATACCAAGCATATATTTCTTGATTATATTCATCCCTGAGGTCCTCCATAAGAAATCTCTTCTGCATGTTATCCAATGAATCTTGAATACTACAAAAACTATCATTGAGGCCATCTACAAAGCCATCAAATTTGTCAAACAATTGGGCTTTGAATGATTCAGTAATATGTAGAATTTCTTTAAGGGTTTGAGAAGAAATAGCCATCTGAGAACCCTATGAACTCTTCAGTCCAGTAGCCGTCACAAAAAAACATAAAAAATAGAACAATAAGTTACGACAGAAAATCACGACTTTTTCTGGAAAAACCCTAAAACACTGTTGAATTTAAAATGCCCATAACTTCACTTCTCGGACTCTGTTTTGGTTGATTTGTTTTTTGAAATTGGGTCAAATTGTGAGAGGACCTCAGATCTATAATTTTTAAGGAAAATTCGGTCTCCAGCTGCTAGAGAAATAAAAAAAATCACGCCGCCGTCCATGGAAAAAACCCTGAAAAATTGTAGATTTTAAAACTTCAATATCTTGACTTCCCAGATTCCGTTTCAGACGATTTTGTTTTTCAACTTGGGCGTTTTTATGAGAGGAACTCAGATATACAACCTGTTTATGCAAATTTGTCACATAAATATACCAAAAATTTCTGGAATGTCACGACCCTCTTTTTTTTTCTTCTCTGAAAAAAAAAATCTACAAAAATAAAAAATATCTACCCACAATGTGTGCCAAGGAAAGTTCTTTGATACCACTTGTTAAGAACCTGAATAAATATGCAAAATCTCCTTTATTACTATCAAACCCTTGATTTAGGGAAACACCATACAACGGATCCTATTATGGAAGGGATCCTCTCCTGTAGAACCTTCTAAGAAGTCTCTTACATTTATTATATCTAACTACCCATTTATTATATCTAACTACCATAGTGGGCCTTATTTAATAATATAGTGGACCTAGTCCACCTTACATTGAATGGCCTCCACTATTATCACTATGGGCCCTCTGGGCCTCCCCACTACCTCTCTAGCTACCTTACATGTAGGCATGCATCGTTCAACTTCCTCAAATCAACACATATCCTAATCCCTCTTCCTTGTTTCTTGTCCTATACTACCATCGGTCTTATCCATTCTAATTCTTCAACTGGTTCGTTGATGCCAACTTCAAGCATTCAATCATTCTCATCTTTGAATTTCTATTTATATATGGGGTTCAGTCTATGGGGTCGTTGTTTTATAGGTCTTGCTTCAGGTTTGAGTGGTATCTTCATTTCTCCCAGTTCTCCTGCTATACCCTTCATCTCTATAAATGTTGTGGGAAAAGTTTGCTATATTTGCACAACAATTTTGTGGTGCTTTCTACTATTTTCTCATCCCAGTAGTCTCCAATGCTGTCCATTTTGGGCTGTTCATATGTCCCGATGTTAACTTTCTTTACCTTGATTGGCACGGTAATGACTTATGATTCTATGGGTGGTCCTTCCACATCTATTTCTCCTTCTACTTATTCTATCTAAATATCACATGGGTCATATTCATATGGTTCTTGCTCCTATACATGATAACATGACAGTAGTTCCTTGACTATCTGTTTATTCTATTGTTTCTCTTCTGTGATAAATTCTATTTCCAGTTCTTTGATGAATATTACTCCTCTGATTCATTTGAGTGTTACATCTATGTTGAGATTCTCATGCTCGAATGAGAAAGTGATTGTGAAGTTCTGTTGCAACGTCCTCCATGTTGTAGTTCCTTTGCGTAATTCTTGGTCTGTGTACCAGTTTGTTGGTATGCCCTCTAAAGTATGTATGAAGTGATGAGGCCATTCCTCTGGTGGTGTCATTTTCCATAGCATTTTTCACTTCACCAAGTGTTCCGCTGGTGCCACTTATCCTTGGCATTGTTGTTGTTTGTTATATTTTTGTTCTGTGCCGAACCTTATGTGTAGTATTCACTTACATTGATACCAATCTGTAATGGTCTCTTTATGTGGGCCCCACCATCTTGTGGGTGTGGTATTGAGTGCTAAGTCAAGTGCTAACAATTGTTATTTTTCTAATACTTCATCCTTGTATTGTGTCAAGAATGTTTCCAAATCATTTAGTCCGTGGAAACTCAATGGTTCTCTGATTTCTATGCCTACCCATCTTACTGCTCAGTCTATTCTTGCATATATTCGCGTGGATACTTTGTGTAGTCTCTACTGCCAGTTTTCTAACCCAGTGTCTGAGTCTATTTCGCATGAAGTAATTCTCCACCAACTGAGTACTATGTCTACAATTGGGTTTACATAATCCTCATTGTGTGCAGTTGTTCTATGCAACTGGACGATCTCCTCTAAGTCCTGGAAAGTGGGTTCTACAAACCTCTCCCCTTCTGATGGATCTAGTGGTGCTATGACCCTGTATTCTCTGAATTCAAATGTCATTTTCCTAGTTTTCAAATTGATTATAGTCTGGTTGTCAAACACCCAATCTAGACCAAGTAGTGCCAGGTATGGTGTTCTGTCGTCGACTATTTTAATGACTTCAAAGTCTTCTTTAGTGCACACTCCATCAATATCTACTGTCACTCCTTTCAGTATACCTATTGGTAGGACTCTATGCTAGTTTGCTAGTTTTAATTGGACATTTGAGTATCCCAGTGTTGGCTCTCACATACATTTCCAGGTCTTCTTGGGTAGCACATTCACTTCAGATCCTAGGTATAGTATAATTTTTCCCATATTGAAATCTCCAATGTTAGCATTTAGTCTAAATTCCCTACTTGTTCTTCTTCTGGTGTGTAGGTGATTGAAAGTTTTTGGTTCTAGTTTTTCTTCCATCTCGCTACTACATTTATCTAGTATGTTTTGCAATATTTTTATAGATGAAGGATCACTTAATAGTTTTACGCATGATTGCAAAAATCAATTGATTGTACTTACTTTCCCCTTGGGATGCATTCCATTGGTATGATGCAATGATGGCAGCATCTCATATTCCGGGGCTTCCTTGAATGGTTGCACAGTTGAAGTCGATGCTATGTCCTCCTTCTGAAATTCTTGTCTGGCTTCCTTAAAAGTCTCATTTTCTTTTGGTGCATCGAACTGCTTTCTTGGTTCAGTGTTCTTCTTTACCCATTGGTTCTATGATGGTTTCTGTCGAACCGTGTCATTTCCTGATTTTGTTCCTCCAAAAGTGACTATATTGATGTTTCGCCCGTCATCCCTAGCTTTGGATGAAATCCACTAGACATTTTGATTGTTCTGATTCCTATTTTCCTGGATATTTACTGGTAGTGTCAGACATTCCTCTGTATCATGGTTCGATGCACGAAAATACATACAAGTTGTTGGTGGAAGTGGACATTCTCATGCGTAATGTCCCGATTGCTGACAATTGGGACATGTGATGGGTCCTCTACCACATTTGAAACCTCCTCTGGCTCATCCTCCTCCTCAGTATCCTGCTTGGTCACCTCTCAATGCGTTATATTGTGGTGCCTGATTATACTGCGCGGTATTGTACTAGGGCTGTGTCAGGTTATACTGCGGCTGCACATTGTTGTATGGTTGTTGCGTAGTATTATATTGTTGTTGTGTAGTGTTGTATGGAGCTGGGGTTTGGTTGAACTGTGGCACTGCTTGCCCAGTCATCATTTTGGCCTGTTCTCTGTATGCATTTGATGTTATTTCCTGCACCAACTCCATAGTTCTGCAATCTTTGTCATTGTGGCCTACTGACTTACAAAAGGTGAAATATGAATTCTTCGAAACTATCTAGTATTTATGCATCATTGTGCAGTGATAAGGGTTTTGAACTAGTTCCATTCATATTTCGCACCATAACCCTCCCCGTGGTAGCAGATTTGGCATACCTGTTTCCATATACTGCGCGAATGTTGGTCATTCATTCTTGTGGTGTCCTTCCGTCCTGCATGCAGTGCACCAAACAACTTCTCGTTTGTCCTTGTTCTTATTCTGGTTCAGCTGAAATGTTATATTCTTCAAATCCTCCTTCAATTCCTCAATAGCTGGGTCTGTCTGCTGGTACTAGTTCTCTTCCAGTTGCAAGGTTGCCTACAGAGCCTCTACCTACATTTGAAATTGTTGTTGTCATAGGGGATATTTTAAGTGTGGGAGTAGTGAGTTGAAAAAGAGGTGTCTATGTTGCATCTTGGTCATAAGGTATTTTAGTTTTCCTTTTAGTCACTTGAACCTCTGATCGATCTTGTTATCTCTCCAAGAAACTCTTTGAGGTTGTAAGTCAAAGATGCTTGGTAACTTAAAGTAAAATTGTTTTTGTGTTTATGTATGTGTGGATCAATGGGATAACTCAGCCTTAATGGATTGTATCAAGACAATCGAATGTATATAACCAAATGAAATAATGCTTTCAAGAATTAATGATCAGATAGGTAGCAAAACTGTTGGATGAAAAAATCTATGCTCATTAACCAGAACACACATGTGATGGGTCAAATAAGATAGTGTAGATTCCTATTAAATCAAGCTTATGAACTAAAAAAATGAGATAATAGTCATTAGTAGTTAAAATAAACTTGAATCAAAGTACAGAAAGAGAAAGGTAATGACAATTTGACATCAATAATGAAAGAAAACTGTGATTTATATTATATATCAAAAATTCTATTACAATAGCATTAAGGTCTATGTATTCAGATTCGAACCCTTCAGTCTATAAAAGTGATAGGCTTTATATCCTTTAAAAGTAGTTTTAGATCCTCAAAAGATGTATCTGATAACCTCTTCTCCTATATCAGATTCGAATTTGTGAGGTGGCTGGAAAAGACAGAAATTTGTGGAAATATTCTTCTCAAATATTGACCCATATATCTAAAAAAAAAAAAATATGTGTAAAAACTGGAAGAGGCTTTTGTATATTTTTTTGTTGTGAGAGAAAACCTCTCTCAGTTATTTGAGATTCATTTTCATTTTCCCGAGATTTGCATTGAAAAAACATGTGTCAAACAGGGAAATTCTGAGATCCAAAAATTATGGCTCAAAGATGAATTTGATTATCCCAATATATGACACCTGTAGGAAAAATAAGAGAGGTTATTGTTCTTTGACATGTTATCAAAAAAAACTCCGCCCGTTTCTCAAAAATATTCTCTAGTCGCTCAGAATCATCATTTGAAAAGAATCACTCAGCATAGTAAAAACAAACTTTTCTGCACTTTCGATGGCTAATAGAGCCTCGAATTTCACATTTAAGGCACCAAAAGTTAAGGATTTCGGCAGCTTATAAGCCATTTTGGAAAGGCGCTTAGCCACCAAAACCTGAGTTTTGACTTTTTTGAACGAAAAACCAAATCAAATGTTTTTCAAACTTTATTACATACTTAAAGCTCTAAAAAATGAGCCTTAAAAATTTAGAGATGTATTTTTCAATGACATCCTATCACCTAAAATAAACAAATTTGACTGTTTTATTTGAGGAGATAACATCTGGCTCCTTCTGGGGATGAAAGCCTCCCTGCGAGGTTTCAAGAACCTCAGCTCCAATGCCTTTCCTATTGGGCTATGGAGTCATTTGGCCTGTGCAACTGATCTTCTACAAACCTATAACTTGCCTGTAGCTTTTACCATTGGGATATGGAGTCATTTGGCCTTTAGAATTGATCCCCTACAAACCTGTAGCTTGCATGTATCCTGTTTGTAGTCTTTATAAAAGATATCTAGATCCTAGAAAACTGGATCAAATTTACTTAAAATAGAAATTCAAAACTAGATTCACAAAAATAGGAAAAGATCCTATTTAAGGGGTCAAACCCTTATCTTGAAAATATTCATAGTCTTCGACAACTGTAGTGATCTTCAGATGCTGATGGATGAGGTCGAAAATGCCACCCTGGAAAACCAATCATTTTTTGCCAAAAATAGATAAGAAATTTTATCTTCCTCACGCTGCTAACACCTCCAAAATTGAAACAGAGCAATAAAAATGATGCTCTAAATTATGATCATCACTTAGGAACCTTTCTCGTGCCAATTGGAACAACACTTAGAGTTGTGCAAAAAGAGTGGCTTTCTTCCCTTCTCTGCGCTTTCTATGGATAAAGAGAGCCAAAATTCTAACCTGTAAGCCACCAAAAGCTCTACTTTCGGTGGCTAAGGATAGCTGTGCAAACTGAAATAGCAACCGAAAAGGCAGGCTTTCAAAATTGCAGAAATGCATTTCTTTCTGCCTCACCATTGTTGGACAACATCAGGCTTATATGTTTTCATATTAGGAATTTCATACAACCTCAGACCTCTAATTCAATCAACACATTTATATGTAGTAACAAAATGCCCTTTTCATTGATTTGATCAGATGTTCTATGTGTTAGCACTCCAACTACAACCAAAAGAACAATCAATCCTGGATTGAATCCCTTGCTAGCAGCTTGAATAAGTATTCTATCCTAGCTAACAAATGAAAATAAGTCTATGTTTGTCTGATAAGAGAAATACTCTTTTGCAGATTCTTTGATTGAACTCCGCATTCCCCTTTCTCTTCTTGTTGGCGATGATACCTGGAAAATATGCTCGGTGTTTGAGTTAATTCAAAACTTTGCTTCTGTAGAGTCTGGAAGCTACCTTCAATTTCTTCATGCCTGTGTAAAATGCTCATTATTTGTGTTTGAAAAATTTGATCAAAACCGCAAAACAATCATTATTCCACCATTAAGAAAAATATCCTGCAGATGCCATTGGACTTCCATGCTCATGGCAGCATTCTCTTAAGAATTTCAACAGTGTGATCTGCAACCTGTTGTGGGATTTCTTTCTCCTTGTTCTCAGCATCAGAAGTCAACATACTAGGTTTTAACAAAATTCCCTCGAACAACACATTGTTCTCTGCCAAGTAGAAGAAAACCTTCGTCCAGACTTTCTCTGCCACTTCAAGGATTTTATCAATGAAATGGTCTCCATCCAGCAGAATCTCTGGATCCACAATGAGCACAAGGCCATTGTCTTGATAAAGGGAAGCATAATGTGAAAATCCCCAGGAAGCTTTTCTTATTTAAGAAAACTGAAAGAAATCTATCTGCTCATATGAAAACCTTATTCAGTTGCCTACTCCTACTCTTAACCAGTAAAAACACGCTCATCATGTAACATCATACTTCCAATGAAGCCATGATAACTTCAAACTATTTACAAAATCTTTTTGCATGCAGATAAATTTCAAAGAACACTTCATGTCGTGCAATAGAATTTCAACTTGTAGAGCATACTTACAATCATCATTTTCTTTGATTCCAAAGATTGCACAACTGAAGACTTCTGAAGAACTTAACTCCATATAAATGACTACCGGATCATAGAAAGAAGCTAACTCTTCTTTCTTCTCAAGCCTTTCTCCTCCTTCTGATATATGGATCTGCTCATAAACAAGTTTCTGTAAGTCTGAAAATAGCAGTGAGTTGATTTGACCACTAATCCATTCTTGTTTGATATCTTCTTCATAAATGATATCAGTCTTTTGTTCATGAGATGTTTCAAATAGAAGAGAAGATCTTAAATCTTAAGGAAAATTAAACTCATCATATTTAATGTCTTCTACAAACATAGAATGGTTGATTTCAACATGATGTTGTTCCTTGATGGGCAAGGAAAAAGGCTCATCAAAATCAGATTCGTAGTTGTCATATATTGGCTGCCTGCTTCTTAAATCAACATCATTTGATGTAAGGATCTTCTCTACTCCATCTGTATACTTATCAAAAATAGGTGAACAAAAATCTCCTGAATCTTGCAAAGAAAGACAATCAGTCTTCAGATCCTTCTCTCCAATCACAGGTGAAAACATATCGTAAGCAACCTTTTGAAAAACTGTAGAAAAAAATTCTTCTCTAACTGTTTCTTCATGTAAATCAAAGGCAACAGGTGAAACATAGATAATATCTGATGCATTTACAACTATGCAATTCTTATTTGTATCATGAAGATCTTCCTTAACAACATAATTTTCATCTTGACAAATAGAAGAAAAGACTACTTCCTGCTGAACTTGCTTCTCGAATTCATCACAACAATCTTCAAAGAGACTTTGAGTTGGAAATTCATCTTTACAAAACAAATGGAAAGAATAATGAAAACTTGCCAATGAGTGAATGCATGAAGTTGGA
Organism: Picea mariana; assembly: GCA_032191745.1. Classification (NCBI taxonomy): domain Eukaryota; kingdom Viridiplantae; phylum Streptophyta; class Pinopsida; order Pinales; family Pinaceae; genus Picea; species Picea mariana. Next base: position 294,900 of record JASDQU010103518.1, on the reverse strand, counting down.
AGAGATCTGCACCAATCAAGGGCAATCCCCTCTAATGAATACCTGAAAAGCTTAATTTGAACGTCCTCATGTACAATTCCAAGCCGATGAATAAAATCATGAAAATCTAGCAAGTGTTCATCTGACACTTCCCACTCTTCTCCTCGAAATATGGGAATACTACATTCCCATTCATCTCTACTAGGTACTGGATGAGGGTAACCAGAAATACTTGAGAAATTGCAAAATGCATACCTCTTGTTCATTTCATACCAGTGAAGTCACCAACAAATTTCTGAACAATGTAGTTGCCACTGAATCCTTCCTTCATGGAGTCGCCAGATAGATAATTACAACCAAGAAAATGTCCAGGCTTTGTCTATCATCAAAGTTGGATCTATGTCGTCTCCCAAATAAGGTGAGCTTCAATATCCTTTCCCCGACAATAATGCCAATTTGTTATCTCTCCAAGAAACTCTTTGAGGTTGTAAGTCAAAGATTCTTGGTAACTTAAAGTAAATTTTTTTTTGTGTTTATGTATGTGTGGATCAATGGGATAACTCAACCCTAATGGATTGTATCAATACATTCAAATGTATATAACCAAATGAGACAATTCTTTCAAGAATTAATGATTATATAGGTAGAAAAACTATTGGATGAAGAAATCTATGCTCATTAACGATAACACACATTTGATGGGTCAAATAAGATAGTGTAGATTACTATTAAATCAATCTTATGAACTGAAAAAATGAGATAACAGTCATTAGTAGTTAAAACAAACTTGAATCAAAGTACAGAAAGATAAAGGTAATGGCAATCTGACATCAATAATGAAAGAAAACTGTGATCTGTATTATATATCTGAAAGTCTATTACAATAGAATTAAGGTATCTGTATCTAGAATCGAACCCTTTAGTCTATAAAAGTGATAGGATTTATAGCCTTTACAATTAGTTTCAGATCCTCAAAAGATGGATTTGATAACCTCTTCTCCTATCTCATATTCAAATTTGTGAGGTGGCTGGAAAAGACAGAAATTTCTGGAAATATGTTGCTCAAATATTGACCCATATATCTCAAACCAAAACAGATGTGTAAAAACTGGAAGAGACTTTTGTAGATTGGTTTGTTGTGAGAAACAAACTCTCTCATTTCTTTGATATTCATTTTCATTTTCCCGGGATATGCATTGTAAAAACATGTGTCAAACAGGGAAAATTTGAGATCTGAAAATTATGGCTCAAAGATGAATTTGATTCTCCCAATATATGACCCCTGTAGGAAAAATGAGAGAGATTATTTTTATTTGACATGTTATCAACAAAAAACTCCGCCCGTTTTGCAAAAAATATTCTCCAGTTGCTCAGAATCATCATTTGAAAATGATGACTCAACACAGTAAAAACAGACTTTTCTGCACTTTCGGTGGCTAAGAGAGCCCCAAATTTCGCATTTAAGCCACCAAAAGATAGGGATTTCAGTGGCTTAGAAGCCATTTTGGAAAGGCGCTTAGCCACCAAAACCTGAGTTTTGACCTTTTTGAAGGAAAAACCAAATCAAATGTTTTTCGAACTTTATTACATACTTAAAGCTCTAAAAAATGAACCTCAAAAATTTAGAGATGTATTTTTCAATGACATCCTATCACCTAAAATAAAAAAATTTGACTGTGTTATTTGAGGAGATAACAGATATCCCATACCGATTCTCCTAGTTTCTGTCTTATTTCAATCATCTTGTTCATGTACTAATCCTCTGAGCTCGACTTCTGGAATTCATTAATCGGTAGCTTCTTAATGTTTTCTAGTGTCCTCATCATCCCAGGGGCACTGCTCATGTCTAGACTCATGTACCAGTCTAGTGCACGGTCTCTTAGCATAATTGCTAGCTGCGTGAGTTTGGTATCTTCATCAGTGATCTGTTTTTCCTCTCAGATCTTTGCACAAATGAACAAATGCATCTCAGGGTCTTCTATTGCTTCTCCTCGAAATTTTGGTAGTCTGATAGTGGGATCGGGTCCTACCATTCTGAATACTAAACTACTACGTCCTCCACGCAATGTAGATACTTGACTAGTGCTACCTAAACTAACTCCTCTAGTTGTTGCTCCTAGTGTAGATGTACTTCTTGCTATCGGACTTCCTCTGAACTTCGGTTATCTAAACGACGATGTTCTCATTGGTGTATTAGTCACACATGGGTTCATGGGTTCCACACTGACATTAATATGGATAGGATGGTTTCCTTCTCCTCTCGTTGTTGGACCTCTCATCTTCCTCTCGTATGTTGCACATAGGATTTCCTCAATCTTCTCCACACCTTGGAGATCCTCTACCTCTTTCTCATTGCTTTCCAAGCCCTACCTCATGGCTATGGCTCTCTTCTTGGTATTCACCTTATATTGGTAAGGTACTCCCCTATGCATCATTCCTGATGACGCCAAGATCCACTTGAGTCGGTCGCCATCCATCATGATCAGGTCCAAGGGTTCCTCCTCCTTCTTGCCTTTATTCTAACCTCCTTCCATTTCTCCTCTCTCTGTTAGTGCTTCCCCCCTTCCCCCATGAATGTAGGGAAGTTTAGCTGTATGATTCCATTATCATTACACCTTTGTTATATAGAAATATCTTAATAGAAGTATACAAGGATTGAATATATCTTCCTTGAGGTCCATGTAGAAATTCTTTCTCTGTTGCACTATATGACTTCATTGTGTCGGCTACAAATTCGGTGATGAAGCCTGCCACAATACTATCAAGCCAAAAGTCTACTACATGGGTGACTTTGTTGTTCACCTGTTGTAACTACTCAATCTGTATTGGGGTCAACTCTAGCTGTCAAACCTGGTGTGTCACATGGTTGTACTTCAACCTTTGTATCCACTCCTCTAGCAGATGCAAAAAATCACAGAAAAAGATTTCATGTAAATCAAGAAATACGTATTTATCCAGGTATTTGCGAGGTGTGAGTCTAGTGTTTCTATTGTCTTTCTAGGCAAACTCTAGCTCTTTGGTCTCAACCAACCTTTGATTTCTTCTTTCATGGGGTTCCACGATCTCAACATTCCCTTCTAATGGCTCATTGGTCTTCTTGTTCCGCTCGTTCTTTTCTTGTGAAATCTATCTCATCTACTTAGTCCTCTCTTATTCCTTCTAACATGGAAACAGAACCATTTGTTAGTCTTAACTACTCTCTTTTACTATCTGATTTATTGACCCAAGGTTCTTGTCTTTCAGGTTTCCAACAAAACCTCTAAAACTATCGGCCCTCCTGGTAAACCAGAAGGCAACACAGTACACAAAATGTACTATGCAATCTCACCCGAGATAGCTTTAAATGGGTGGCTGTAAAACTCAGGTTTTTATAGCCTAGGATTGAGTATGAGATAGGGGTTTATTGACTAGATCCATATGCTACGAACTGGGAATGTAATCTACTTATTCCTCACGGGTGCACATTTCCATTTCACAGTTTAATTCTCGAACATCATAATCGTAATCCATAACAATATATTAACTCATTTATTAAGCATAACAATGAACTATTGAAAGAAAGCAAAGAGATGCATGCATTTATCACATTACATATATATTAGCGTGGTTCACCCACTCCTGGGCTACGTCCACAAATATTTGGCTCTTGGCTCTTTTATTATGATAGTTCTACATCTACAGCGCCACACGCTTACAATTCCCTCTGATGGGTAAGATCTGTATGAGGCGAGCTATATCGTACCAGGATCCATAGCCTGTGATCTAATCCTCAGATCTTCCTCCTCTCCTATGTTCTAGCTCAACATCTTATGTTAGCACTTGGTAAATTTCCTAGAGGTTGAACAGAAGAAATCTACAAAGGTAACTTTATCCAACCACTTTTGAAGCTGGGATCTAGCCCTTCCAACTTCAGAGAGGGATCTCTCTATATGATTTAGCTATGTTTCCAATTCTAGATATTAGGCTAGGTAAAGAAATAGGTCGGTTTTTTTATCAAAGTGTTTTTTGAATTGGTTGAGACAGTATACACATCCATTGGGCTATGGGGTCTGTGTTTAATAAAAATGAAATACAACCAAAAAAGTGAAGGAAGATTTCTACAGGGCGAGATAATATACTCACTGGGTATTTTAGCAGATTAAATGATGGGCAGAAGAAAAGATGAGAAAGATAAATTCAACTAAGAAGCAGTTAAGAATTTCTTAATTGAAAACACCAGAAGATAAACACTAAAATCTTTCGAGTCAGAAACAAGGTATCCAAGATAAATCCTACAACATTCGTTACTCTTAAAGGTTAGTTTCAGAAAACAATATGATTACAAAGAAAGAATAACATTCAACTTAGAGAATAACATCACCAGTGAATACACGCAAGAATCCTGTAAAAGTGCCTCCTCTTTATTAATGGAAGATCTCTTCAAAAATGTTACATTTTAATAGCGTCAGGGTGTGAAGATCAACAACCCTCAATACTTCGAAAGGTGAAGTATTTATAACTCAACTTACAAACGTTTCTGTCATAAATGATCAGGACGTGCTAATTCTATTTTTAGCCTAACTAATTTAACAAATCTCCTAAATTTCAGAACTGCTTGATGACTTGGTGAAACTACACGCTGATTCCTGGGTAGACCGTTGATGAAGCCTTTGCACGACCTCATCTGACTGGACAGGTGACTGGACCTGGACAACTTATCTGCTAATCGATCAGATCGCATAGTTCCTCCCATCTGAGATGACTAGGCACAGTGACTTTGAGAAATCTTCGATACTCTTCATCCATTTCTGTATATTTGGTGAATGCAGGCTTAGTGAGGAATATGTATCGAATCTCATGTTGGATACTGATGTCCCACTGAAGGGCATCCATGAATTCTTTGCCGGTAATGCTCCCTTGTATGCCAACAAACTTTGAACTGTCCTTAGACACCTCGGCCAATCTCCACTTGTAATCCGGAAGTGTCATCAGTTTGTCATTAATAACCTTCAGAATAGGTAGTCCCTTCTTTTGGAGAGCCTCAATCTTATTGAAGAACCTTTGTACCCCCTGGTCCATGATCTGAACCTTTTCTTCCAGTTGAAGAATTAATCCTCTCTTGATCAAAACTCTTTTGACCTCAAGGATGGTCTCTGTTCTATCTTCGATCTTCAGCTCTTCTAGCTCTTCTCTGGTCATAGAATTGAGGAACTTGATGATATCATTCGCCTGTGTTGGCATCTCCCCCAATTCTACTCTGATCTTCTCAATAGCCTGTTTTCTCCTCTGGACAAACTCATTCTATTCAAACATGATTTGGATCATGGGCTAAATCTCATTTATGGACTTTGTAATGTCTGTCCATACATTCTCTTTGACCTCAGCCAACGTCTTCCCTACCACTGTTTTCTTTCGGAGCTGCTGTAACTCCTGCTTGAGCTGTTCTGTTACCTGCTTTTCCTTGGAGAGAGTAGTCTGGAAAGAAGTTTTGAGTTCCTGAAGGTTCTCAACTTCCTTTTTAATCCTGTTGATCTTTGTCTCTTGCAGGTTCATCTTCTCCATGGATCTAGCCAGGTTGACTGTATTCTCTTGAGATGTCAATGGAGTTGCGAATGGGATTGCTGTTACTGAAACAGTGCTTGCTCCTGAAGTCAGAATGGCACTCAATGGAATGACTTCCATTGGCTTCATCTGCTCCTTCTCTTTTAATAATCTCTCCATTTATGCTTCCATTTCTTTGAGCTGTGCATTCTGCTCCATGAGCAGCTTAAGCATTTCATCCTTCTCACCTTCTTTCTCTGCTATCTCCTTCGCCTGCGAGTCCTTTATGGGCAGGAGTTTCAGTTGTTTTCTCAAGGATGCGATGTCAGCATTCTTCTTCTTTATCATCTCCTCTACTACTTTGATGTTCGAAGGGTCATAGCTGATCTTAAGAACCAGCTCCTCCAAAGTTTTGATTCTATTGTCTTTCGCAAAGGACGATATCTTCTCCAGCTTGAGTTGTGTCTGAGCATTGTTTAGTGACACCTGTAATTTTGCTATAGAAGCGAAAGCATGTGCCAATGTATGGAATACCATCTCCCCTGTCTGCTTGTGAAAATCCATCTTATCTGTTGGGTGTACGTCCTTCGTCTGGAATTCGAAGGTGACCCTCTTGTAGTCCGTGATTACCTTGGGTTTTGGTACCTGCGCCTGGAGGAAGGCCATGTGCATCCTACCCTTTTCTGTGTCAAATGCAGACAACAACCTATGCTGCACAGTCAACGTCTGCTTTCGAAACTGAGCGTAAGTACTGTTGGTAAGGGTCTGATTATTTTTCTTCATCAGCTCGTACTTCTCGAAAATGCTCAACTTGGGCCCAGTCTTGCCCGGATGAGTATCCAATGGGGAGTCTGAGGATTTCTTTGGCACTGCTGGGGTGATTTCCTTATGTAGGCTTGATTTGAAAGGTGGAATGACAGACTTGAACATTGTGGTGGGCAGGGCTTCTTTCTCCCCCGTAGGGCCAGGAATTGTGGTTGTCTTGGGCCTCTTAGTGTGCAATTGGAACTCTTCAGACGATACCTCCGTGACAGGCGAAGATAACTCTTGTCGAGGCCTTTTTTCCTTAGGGACCTGTGGCGTGGGGGTTGGTGGCACAGTGGTTGGGGGAACCTACTGTTCCACTTCGACCAAGGTGTTAGGCACCCACACAATCTTATTGGCGAATTTCTCAATTTCGAGCTTAGCTTCATGAACGTACGGGATGTTTTCGTTCTTCACCCGCATTTCTGAGATGATCCCGCAAGGATCATAATGCCATGGGAAGCTTAAGAAAAACTTCATCTCTCTCAGCATCTGGTCCGCTTATTCTCCGACGCCACGACTGTTGCAGATGAAGGAGCCAATCTGCCCCTTGATTCTAAGCTGCTGCTTTTTCTTCAAGGATACAAAATGGATGTCATCTGAATTCATGATCTGTCTTATATACTCTACCACAAATATTCTTACCGGCACATACTTGGGTAGCTTGTAGGGTGCCAACTCGCACCTGAATACTCTGATCTCGGTGTGGTTTTGATACAGGTACCAATCCCCAGTATTTGTGTTGTCATAGAGATGCAGAATTCTCTGGACTTTGTCGTTTATTCGAGGCTCGGGCCTACCACTCAACATGCTTACCACAGGGTGGTATAATAGATCGATGAATGCCTTGAAGCTATATTCTGTGGAGTTGTGCTTCAGCAAAGAGGTCCATGCTGTGACTGGATGAGGCCTTCCATCTGCGTCCATTTTCTGCATGGAAAAACTAAATTTATCTGCTTGATAGAAAACAAACATGTAGGCCAGTACAGACGAGTATCTGAACATGCCTTCCATGCCAAAATTCATGAACTGTTCGTGAATGTTGTCTTCCAAGAAGGTGCTGAAATCAAACTGGGTGGTGGGCTTTTCATCAGTGGAGAAAATGGATAGAAAAACCAGAATGGGCTCATCTACCCACTGGTCAGAATAGTACCCTAGCAAAGCACAAAGGGAAGAAATGACCTGGTTACCCTTAGTGGAGAACATGGACGATGGGTAAGGGGGATTTGTGGAAGGGAATTGAGCGGAGGTGGGAATGAAAAGCTCGAATATTTGAGCTCTTTGGGAAAAAGTCATCTTCTGATACAACTCTGTAAGGATTTCCAGGTTGAAAGGAGACGCAGAGTCGGCAAGGGGGATTTGCGTCATTTGGTCTATGTCTTTAGGCGTGATGAGGAACAGGGTGTCTCCAGATGAGGAGACGATGACCCTCTGTTCGGGAATATAGTGAGCTTGGCATTTAAGTGAAAACTTGGGAAAATGGTGGATCTGGGGAAAGAGGTAAAGGGGTAAATTAGACTCCCAGATTCCAATTTCATTGCTCTGGTCCAGAAAAACCTCCTTAATCCATGACTGGAGGTTTGAGAAATCGAAATTGCATTTGGTATCTACGATCAATCGATCTTTGTTGACTAGTGGGATCTTGTCCAGGTCGACAGGAGGTGGGAGGAAAGGATTTTCCTCTCCTTCTGCTTGTCTGGGATTTGGCACCATTTTTGCAGCAGTACCTACAATAAAAACAAAGTTAGTGGGGTCGACTGACTATGGATGAAGGCAACAGGATGTAATGCAGGAGCAAGCGATGAGTTTCTCTGGTGCGATGAGTGAATGGTGAAAGTATGGGAATACAGTAATTTTATTTAAAAATGGGGTCGGTTGGGCGCGGGAGACAGGTCAGCTGGATAACGGATAGGTTATCCAGTAATAAATGGACAACGGGCCACTTGGGGGTGAGATGGTAGGTGACGGTGGCTAAAAAATACGAACGGGTGATGTGGAGGCTAGGGATTGGAGGTAAAATTCACAATAAGGGGCTGGTCATGAGTGAAAAGGGGTAGGGGACTGACAACAGTTATGGGATGGGACATAACTCGGGAACAAGTGGAACCAATGGAAAATGACGTCCATAAGTGACGGGGGGGCTGTCAGATAGCAGATGGTGATGAGACTTCGAAACCAATAGATTTATGCCACATATGAAAAGGGGCCTACCATAGGGAGATAACCATTCCAGACCCCCACCCCTCGGTTAAAAGAAGATCGTCCAGGGGGGTCCGAAATCCATTGTGGGCCATTGATATGCCCGCCTATTTCTAAGCTGTAAATCCAAGCGTTCTCTTTATCGCTCATTCCGGATCCCCCCC
>JASDQU010103518.1:273710-286216 GCA_032191745.1 Picea mariana | reverse complement strand
ATTAAAGTCAGAACGGACGGGGGGGTCCAGAATTGAATCTGGACTGTTGATTTAAGCACTTGTCCCTAGACCATCTAGATGTGTGCAAGTCTTATTACCGATTCTGGACCCTCCAGTTAAAAGCAGAACGGTCGGGGGGGGTCCAGAATGCTCTGTGCACCATAGATCTGAGTGTCGCGATCAGGACCATCGGTATATGCAGAGAGTATAAATGGGGAGCGGAAAGGCACATGCGCTGGGAAAACTTAGGATAAATGAATTTTATGGTTTTTTCCCCATATTTTTGAATAAACACCACCAAGGGACTTCGACGAAACTATCTGTTAAGAACTTGAAACATGGTGCAACACTTACATCAACCTGGCTTTAATGGAACGAAGCAACAATGCCACTAACCTATGTTCTAACCTAGTTTCCTATGACTGTTAACCCAGATTAAACTGTTGGGTTAAGAAATTACTCTACCCTAGGGCTATCTGACTAGGATTAGACAGTCTGGCCAGATTTAATCACTAATCTAACCTAGACACTTTGGCCAAGATTAAACTGTTTAGCCAAATTCATTCACTAATCTAACCTAGACACTTTGGCCAAGATTAAACTGTTTAGCCAAATTCATTCACTACCCTATCAACATCAAATTTAAAAAGAACTTGGCCATGCTTAAAAGGTATGGACCAAGTTTCTGTTATTGCATGGGGCTTTTATTGCAATTCTTTTATGCCCTCTTTTCTTTCTTTATTTTTTCTTTTCTTTTTTCTTCTTTTCTTTTCTTTTTCCTTTTCTTTTTTCTTCTTTTCTTTTCTTTTTCCTTTTCAAATTATTTGCAGAATGAAAAATCATTTGTCAACAAAAACACTAGAGACAGATAATATCCCAGTCACCAATTGATTCCTATAACTTATAGGATGATAACAATGACTCCACCTGGGGATGGTACTTGCCCTGTGAAGTGCCAAGAATCTTGGTTCCTTTCATTCTAAAAATTTCTGCCTAGTAGCCTTCATTGGTTTTATTCTCAAAAATGGGAAAAACAATGATCAGTAGCTTAGGGCCTTCTCTTTGGGCTTCAACTAACTGACTAATGTTCTTCACTCAGAAAATGCAAGTGAAAAATGAAAATTAAAATGGTATGTACAATGCAGAGTGAAAACTCGAATCTTCAACTGAGGTGGCACATAATGTTTCATCATTCTGCCATTCACAGGTGCTCCTGGTAGATCTGTCCCATCAGTGTTGTTTAGCAAGAAAGCATTGTTTCCCCTGAAATATTGGATCATGTATGGTCATGTCCACAGATTGTCAAATTTTCCATGCTTTCCCTTGTCTTCGTTTCTGGCATCCCATCTCAGCACCAAATCTCCCAGCTCAAAATCATCCTCCTTGGTTCTTTTGTCAAATATCTTCTTGATGTTTTCTTGGATGACTCGTGTTTTGTTGAAAACATCCTCTCTAGACTACTGCAAATAGATCATCTGGTTGATCCTTCTCTGTGAGTCATTTGGTTCAGCTTGTACATCTTGAAGCAACTTCATGACAGGGACTCCTAAAGAAGTGGGGAAAACTACCTCTGTACCATAGACCAGCTGATAGGGTGACATACCAATTGACCTTTTGGTGGTCAGTCTGTCAGCCCATAATGCAAACACCAACTTGTTGTGCCATGATTTCTTGTTTTCCTGCAATGTTTTCTTGATGATATTTACCAAAGTTGTGTTTGAAGATTCCGCCAACCCATTCCCCTAAGGGTAGTAGGCTGTGGAATGCCCCAAACCAATGTGATATTGGTTGCAGAAATCTATGAGTTTCTTTGACTGAAAGGCAGCTGCATTGTCAGTTATAATCTTTCTAGGACATCCAAAGTGAGACAAAATATTATTTTCAAGGAATTTGATAATAACAGAGTCAGTGGCTTGCCTGCTTGGTACTGCCTTGATCCATTTGGTAAAATAATCGGTGGCAATGAGAATCCACCTGTGCTGGCCTAAAGACGGGGGGTGTATCTCTCCAATGAAATCGAGTCCCCATTGCTAGAAAGGGGCCTCAACTGATATCGGTTTCAGAGGTAGAGGGAGAAGTTTTCTTTTACCTTCAAACAACTGACATTGGTGACATGCAGTCACTTTATGATGTACATCGGTGAATAGGGTGGGCCAATAGAATCCAACTCTGAGTATTTTGTTGGCTGTGACCTTCCAGTTCAGATGGCCACCACATTCTCCTGCATGAAATTCTTGTAACACTTTATCATCTTCATCTTTCAATAAACAATTTAACAAAATGCCTCCAGGATCTTTCCAATACAAATTTCCTTCTAGAATACAAGATTTTAAGGCTTTCAAATTTAAAAATCTAGCTTTAGTCTTAGTCAAACCAGGGGGAGCTTGTAGAGTTTGCAAAATGAATATAAGGTCTGCCTACCATGGAGAGTTTAGAAATACCTCTCTCATGTTTGGAGTTGCCATCTCGCCCTATTCATCTGCCACATCTAGAAAATTAATGTCAAGAGCATGGAAGTTAGATTCAACCATTAATTTAGCAAGGCCTTGACCTTTGATTAGTTTTGTGGGCTTAAACTCTATATCGTATTCTAAAATGACAGCAATCCATTTTCCCCTTTTTCCATCTGGATTGTCCTGTGTCAAAATATCCTTTACTACTGCATTCAGAACATAAGCTATGGTGTGGGAATGGAGAATGTAGACCCTGAAATCTTTTATAGCTTTTACCAAGGCAAAAGCTTGTTTCTCCATTATCTTGTACTTCAGAGCAGCGTCCCTTAACGATTTTCTAAAGAAATCTATGGGATGTTCATACCCTTCGTTGTTCTTTTGTAGTAACACCGCTGCTATAGTATGTTCGGAAGCGAAAGAAAAGAGATAGAAATCCTTAGTAAAATCAGGACTGATCAAAATAGGGGCTTCTGTGAGTGCTCGCTTGACTTGTTCGAAAGACTGTCTGGACTCAGGATCCCATTTAATTTTTACATCCTTTTTTAGCATATTTGTGATGTTTATGAGGAGTTCTGCCAGATTGGGAATGAATCTTCATAGAAAGTTAATTCTTTCGATAAAAGACTGTAGTTCTTTGAGGTTTCTTGGGTGTTCTAATTTTTGTATGGCCTCGATTCTACAGGGGTCTATTTTGATTCCATCTTTGGAGATGATGTGTCCTAGCAGTTTGCCTTGCTCTAACCCAAAAAGGCTCTTCTTAGGATTTAAATAAATCCCAAACCTTCTACATTTCTCGAAGACTCATCTAAGGTGTCTTAGGTGTTCCTCATCATATCGGGAAAACACAGTTACGTCATCTAAATAGACGACAATAAACTTACCTGATTCTTGCACGAAAGTGATATCCATCGCCCTATGAAATGTGGCTCCTGCGTTCATCAGACCAAAAGGCATTTTCACATACATGAAAGTGCCCCATGGTGTGGTGAAATCAGTTTTGTCTTGGTCATCCAGGTGAACTAGGACTTGATTGTAACCCGAGAAACCCTCCAGCAGAGAGATTCAACTGGACCCGACCACTCTTTGCAGGATGTGGTCCATTTTCAGCAAGGGGTAATTATCCTTCAGGGAGATTTTATTCAGATTTCGGAAATCTATGCAAAGTCTGATTTCCCTGGTTTTCTTACGTGTAGGAACTAAGTTAGAGACCCATTTGGAAAAATGCAACGATACTATGATCTTGGCATCATACATTTTTTTGATTTCCTTTTCTATCAGAGGGAGCAACTTGGGATTTATCCTCCTAAGTTTCTGCCTAAATGGTTTTTGGTCTTCATTTATTGGAATCTTGTGTTGTATGATGCTGGTATCATAGGCTTTCAAATCTTCATAGCCCCAGGCAAAAACATCCGAATATTCTTTGAATAGCTCAATGTATTTGAGTTTTTGTTCTGGGGGTAATGATTTAGACAGTTTGACTATCCTAGGTTTCTCTTCAATCCCTATATTACAGTCTTCTACCTCTTGTCCATGGGCTTCGATTTTTGGTTTTTTGGCCACATCGTTAAAGTCAAACAAGTCCTCTAAAGGAACTAGACCTCTAGGCAAAACATTGATTTTCAACTGTAAAACATCAGCATCCAATTCATCATCACCTAATTCTCCTGAATCTATGGTATTTACACTATCAATTTCAAAATCAGAACTATTTACATTTTCATCATCGTTCTCTAAATCTATATTTGTACATTCAAAATCGTTTTTACACTGCAGAAAGTCGTCGATTTGATCATCATTACCAAACACTTGCCAGTACCTGATATTGTTGGGAATGGTTGGTCTTCATTTCACCTCAACAGTGTATGGGCGAGTCGAGTGGAAAGGATTCTTACAGGTGGCTGCTGACGTAGCCAATCCGTCTGCCAGAATATTCTGTCCCCTCGGCATTACCTACAAGTCAACTTCAGTAAAGCATTTAAGGGCATCAAGAACAACATTCCTATAAGCTCTAAGACGTGGGTGTTTCACAACGTACTCACCTTTGATTTTCTTGATTATCAACTCAGAGTCACCTCTTACCATAATCTATTTAGCACCAACTTTTTTCAAAAGCTTCAGATCGAGCATCAAGGCTTCATACTCGGAAATATTGTTAGTGCACTGGAAATTTAATTTGTAAGAATGGTTTTTTGAATACCTATTTCTGTGATTATGCAGCCAGACTCCTGCTCCATCTCCCTCTTTGCTCACAGCTCCATCAAATTCCATGCTCCAGAAATCTGCTGGTAACTCTTCAGTTATCACGTTCTTCATCCTTGTTGCCTCAATGATTTCTTGGCCTTCGTCTTGACTAGATGTGTCTTCCATTAGCTGAGTATCTTGTTCTCCCATGTCACCGTCATTGTACAAGATAAAAGAATCCAGATTGGAATGTGCAGAGTAGAGGGGATAGTTGTGCGATTTTTCTTGGCTACTGACCATGCACTTCATCAATGTTTCTCTGTATAGCCTTCTTTGTTGCCCGAAAACTGGGATAGTGGCATAAGACATGTCTAGCTGCAGGGTTCCTTTCAACTTAGCCCCCCAAGACCGGGATAGCAACATTCCATACTTTGGCGAGATGTCTGCAACCACCACATCCATTACCGTGCTCTTCGCAGGAATCTGAACCAAGGTGATGCATAGGTCCTTGATCAAACCAATACATCTGACTTTATTTGAGTCGAATGAGTGTAAATCTTTATAAGGTCTGGTGACCTCCAGTCCCAGTTTCTCCATTACTACTTTGGGCATCAGATTGTGGGAAGCACCTGAGTCAAGCATAACATTATGCAAGATCAGGTCATGTATGTTTAGACTGATGTAAAAAGGAGTGACCTCACCAGTATCATCTCGACCATCTACTTCAGGTCCAAAAAGAAGCTTGGGTTGATCGTCAGTAAGGTTCATAGTGTCTGAATGATTTGTTGATCCAATGGTTAAGGCCTTTGTGCCTATGTTAGGTTCAATGGCCAGTTTTTTAATCACCTGTGAATGATAACCATCTTTTTTCATCAACTCTGTGAGTGGGATGGGAATTTTTACTTTGGCCAATTCCCCCTCAAGGCTGAAAGGTGTAGGGGCTCTGCCTTGGCTCATCAATTCTGGTTTTTCCACCATATTCTTCTGCTCAGAAGTACTCGGTGGATTAATAGGTGAGACCTCGGGATATGACGACCTTTTCATAATGGTAAGGTTTTTCGTCATGGGAGCGTCGGCATTACTCTTCTCCGAAATCTTCTCAGCAGCACTCTTCTCAGGAATATTCTCGGCAGATGGCTCAGAGGTATTTTTGGTTTCGACTACCTTCTTTGTTTCGATCGTCTTTTTTGGGGAACTACCTTCTGTCTTCTTACTCCGCAGATTGTACTGCCGGTGTACCTCCAAAATGGCATTTTCAAATGCCTACTATTCTGCATATTCAGCTTCTTCACTTACTTTTGTTTGGTTGAGAAGGAAACATTCTTTCTCTTCTTGGGTAAGGAAGATAGCTTCATTTTCGTGAAATACCATGAGATTGATGTGAGTATCTTCTAGCTCCTCAATCACCTCCCCTCCTTCATCAACATAATTTTCTTGCAAGGGAGGTCTGATCTGCTGATCTTGACTTTTCTCTTCTCTTTGATCCCTAGGATCTCTCTGTCTGATTTGAGGAGGGTTTCTCCTGAATTTAGGATTTTGGACTTGAGGAGCTGGTGGATCATCTCTCGGAGGATTTATTTCTGACACAGTGAGCCTATCCATCATTCTTTCCACTGCTCTGGCCAAATAATCCAATTTGGAATCAGAGTTTGACGTGGAAGGTTCTTATTTAATCGTAACCCTCCTCTCTGACCTCTATCATGCTCTTTTTGCCAACAAATTGGCCTCAACACTAATAACACTTTTCTGCATGTCCTCCAGGGTGGTAGAATTTCTTTCTCTTAGTTGGTATGACATATCAGCATCAAATCCATCAGGGAATTTAATCAATGCCAGACCCTGTGGAGGTTTGATTTCAGTTGGGATTGCACTGTACAGGTTGTTGAAATGGGTGCAGTAATCTTGTACCGTCTCACCTTGATTTCTTCTTATATTCTCGTATTCTGACAATATTTGGAGAGGGTTTTTGTTTACCTCCCATTTGTCGAGAAAACTCCTTTGAAAAGCGACAAGGTCAGAGATTGAGGTGGCAGGTAAAGCTTTGTACCATTTCTTGACGTCACCTATCAAACTTTGGGCAAACAATCGCATTTGAACGTCAGCCTCATCAAATTCTTGCAGGTCAAAATAATCATTCATTTTGTCAACATGTTGTTGGGCGTTTAAGGGTCCTGTTGCATCAAATTGTGGAAGTCTAGTTTGGTAGTCTTGAGGCATAGCATGGAGAGGTGCGGCCAACACCAAGGGAGTGTATCTAGCTGCCATGATGAGTGGAGGAGGTGGAACAATAACATGGATGTTCGGCGAGGTAGCAATTGAAGGCGAGGACGAGGAAGGACTGGCTGGCACCGAGGGAGTGGTTTGCTGATTAATAGTGGGAGATAGAACTTCAGGGTTTCAGGGTTGAAAGATGGTTGGGTCGAACATGATTTTAGTGAAAAAACTACCTGACTTGGATGTAGACAGGCTTTGACCAGAACAGGTGTCAATATCGGGGTTTTGAGAAGAGACAAGTTTTCCTGAAAAAGAAGGGGACTTATGAATGGGAATATGACTTACCGAACCTTCAGCAATGGTCTTTTTTGTGAGAAACTGCTCTGGATTGTCTATTACTTTCACAGGTTTTGGATCTGGATGAGATCAAGTATAGACTTCATTGGGAGCCAGAATTCTTTTTGGTTATATATATATATATATATATATTTAGTTTGGTGAGTCCGAAAATAATATGTACAAAGTTTAATCAACCTCTAAACATTACTTCCTTCTCGGATTTGTAATATTTAAGGATCAATATTTCAGATACAAACTTTTCTTTTAGGGAAAAAGGACGTAGGTTTTAACTTTTTCGTTCAGTTCCCTAGTGGAGTCACCACTATGTTAGCACTTGGTAAATTTCCTATAGGTTGAAACAGAAGAAATCTACAAAGGTAAATTTATCCAACCACTTTTGAAGCTGGGATCTAGCCCTTCCAACTCCAGAGAGGGATCTCTCTATATGATTTAGCTATGTTTCCGATTCTAGATATTAGGCTAGGTAAAGAAATAGGTCGGTTTTGTTATCAAAGTGTTTTTTGAATTGGTTGAGACAGTCTACACATCCATTGGGCTATGGGGTCTGTGTTTAATAAAAATGAAATACAACCAGAAACGTGAAGGAAGATTTCTATTGGGAAAGATAATATGCTCACTAGATATTTTAGTAGCTTAAATGATGGGCAGAAGAAAAGATGAGAAAGATAAATTCAACTAAGAAGTAGTTAAGAATTTCTTAATTGAAAACACCAGAAGATAAACACTAAAATCTTTCGAGTCAGAAACAGGGTATCCAAGATAAATCTTGCAACAATAGTTACTCTTAAAGATTAGTTTCAGAAAAAAAATATGATCACAAAGCAAGAATAACATTCAACTTAGAGAATAACATCACCAGTGAATACACGCAAGAATCCTGTAAAAGTGCCTCCTCTTTATTAATGGAAGATCTCTTCAAAAATGTTACAGTCTGATAGCGTCAGGGTGTGAAGATCAACAACCCTCAATACTTCGAAAGGTGAAGTATTTATAACTCAACTTACAAACGTTCCTGTCATAAATGATCAGGACATGCTAATTCTATTTTTAGCCTAACTAATTTAACCAATCTCCTAAATTTCAGAACTGCTTGATGACTTGGTGAAACTGCACGCTGATTCCTGGGTAGACCGTTGATGAAGCCTTTGCACGACCTCATCTGACTAGACAGGTGACTGGACCTGGACAACTCATCTGCTAATTGAGAAGATCGCAGAGTTCCTCCCATCTGAGATGACTAGGCACAGTGACTTTGAGCAATCTTCGATACACTTCGCCCATTTCTATATATTTGGCGAATGTAGGCTTAGTGAGGAATATGTATCGAATCTCGTGTTGGATATTGATGTCCCACTGAAGGGAATACATGAATGATTTACCAGTAATGCTCCCTTGTATGCCAGCAAACTTTGAATTGTCCTTAGACACCTCGGCCAATCTCTTCTTGTAATCCAAAAGTGTCATCAATTTTTCATTAATAACCTTCAGACCAGGTAGTCCCTTCTTTTGGAGAGCCTCAATCTTATTGAAGAACCTTTGTACCCTTTGGTCCATGATCTGAACCTTTTCTTCCAGTTGAAGCATTAATCCTCTCTTGGTCAAAACTCTTTTGACCTCAAGGATGGTCTTTGTTTTGTTTTCGATCTTCAGCTCTTCTAGCTCTTCTCTGGTCTTAGAATTGAGGAACTTGATGATATCATTCGCCTGTGTTGGCATCTCCCCCAATTCTACTCTAATCTTCTCAATAGCCTGTTTTCTCCTCTGGACCAACTCATTCTGTTCAAACATGACTTGGATCATGGGCCAAATCTCATTTATGGATCTTGTGATGTCTGTCCATACATTCTCTTTGACCTCAGCCAACATCTTCCCTGCCACTATTTGCTTTCGGAGCTGCTGTAACTCCTGCTTGAGCTG
Source organism: Picea mariana (assembly GCA_032191745.1). Taxonomy (NCBI): domain Eukaryota; kingdom Viridiplantae; phylum Streptophyta; class Pinopsida; order Pinales; family Pinaceae; genus Picea; species Picea mariana. The sequence continues at coordinate 277,091 of JASDQU010103518.1, read as the reverse complement.
TTCTGTTATCTGCTTTTCCTTGGAGAGACTGGTCTGGAAGGAAGTTTTGAGTTCCTGAAGGTTCTCAACTTCCTTTTTAAGCCTGCTGATCTCTGTCTCCTGCAGGTTCATCTTCTCCATGGATCTAGCCAGGTCGGCTATATTCTCTTGAGATGTCAATGGAGTTGCGGATGGGATTGTTGTTACTGAAATAGTGCTTGCTCCTGAAATCGGAATGACACTCAATGAAATGACTTCCATTGGCTTCATCTATTCCTTCTCTTTTAATAATCTCTCCATTTTTTCTTCCATTTCTTTGAGCTGTGCATTCTACTCCATGAGCAGCTTAAGCATTTCATCCTTCTCGCCTTCTTTCTCTGCTATCTCCTTCGCCTGCGAGTCCTCTGTGGGTGGGAGTTTCAGCTGTTTTCTCAAGGATGCGATGTCAGCATTCTTCTTCTTTATCATCTCCTCTGCTGCTTTGATGTTCGAAGGGTCATAGCCGATCTTGAGAACCAACTCCTCCAAAGTTTTGATTCTATTGTCTTTCACAAAGGACGATATCTTCTGCAGCTTGAGTTGTGTCTGAGCATTGTTTAGTGACACCTGTAATTTTGCTGCAGAAGCGGAAGCATGTGCCAATGTATGGAATACCATCTCCCCTGTCTACTTGTGCAGATCCATCTAATCTGTTGGGTGTACATCCTTTGTATGGAATTCGAAGGTGGCCCTCTTGTAGTCTGTGATTACCTTGGGTTCTGGTACCTGTGCCTGGAGGAAGGCCATGTGCATCCTGCCCTTTTCTGTGTCAAATGAAAACAATATCCTATGCTGCACAGTCAACGTCTTCTTTCGAAGTTGAGTGTAAGTACTTCTAGTAAGGGTCTGATTCTTTTTCTTAATCAGCTCGTACTTCTCGAAAATGCTCAACTTGGGCCTAGTCTTGCCCGGATGAGTGTCTAGTGGGTAGTCTGAGGATTTCTTTGGCACTGTTGGGGTGATGTCCTTATGTAGGGTTGAGTCGAAAGGTGGAATGACAGACTTGCCCACTGTGGTAGACGGGGCTTATTTCTTCCCCGTAGGGCCGGGAACTGTGGTTGTCTTAGGCCTCTTAGTGTGCAACTGGAACTCTTCAGACGATACCTCTGTGACAGGCGGAGATAACTCTTGTCGAGGCCTTTTTTCCTTAGGGACCTATGGCATGGTGGTTGGTGGCACAATGGTCGGGGGAACCTGCTGTTCCATTTCAACCAAGGTGTTAGGCACCTAAACAGTCTGATTGGCGAATTTCTCAATTTCGGGCTTAGCTTCATGAACGAACGGGATGTTTTTGTTCTTCACCTGCATTTCTGAGATGATCCCACAAGGATCATAATGCCATGGGAAGCTTAAGAAAAACTTCATCTCTCTCAGCATCCAATCCACTTCTTCTCCGGCGCCACGACTATTGCAGATGAAGGAGCCAATCTGCCCCTTGATTCTAAGCTGTTGCTTTTTCTTCAAGGATACAAAATGGATGTCATCTGAATTCATGATCTGTCTTATATACTCTAACGCAAAGATTCTTACCAGCACATACTTGGGCAGCTTATAGGGTGCCAACTCGCACCCGAATACTCTGATCTCGGTGTGGTTTTGATATAGGTACCAATCCCGGGTCTTTGTGCTGTCCGAGAGATGCAGAATTCTCTGGAATTCGTCGTTTATTCGAGGCTCGGGCCTGCCGCTCAACATGCTTACCACAGGGTGGTAGAACAGATCGATGAATGCCTTGAAGCTATATTCTATGGAGTTATGCTTCAACAAAGAGGTCCATGCTGTGACTGGCTGAGGCCTTCCATCTGTGTCCATTTTCTGCATGGAAAAACTAAATTTATCTGCTTGATAGAAAACAAACATGTAGGCTAGTATAGATGAGTATCTGAACATGCCTTCCATGCCAAAATTCATGAACTGTTCATGAATGTTGTTTGCCAAGAAGGTGCTGAAATCAAACTGGGTGGTGGGCTTTTCATCAGTGGAGAAAATGGATAGAAAACCCAGAATGGGCTCATCTACCCACTGGTTGGAATAGTACCCTAGCAAAGCACAAAGGGAAGAAATGACCTGGTTACCCTTAGTGGAGAAAATGGACGATGGGTAAGGGGGATTTGTGGAAGGGAATTGAGTGGAGGTGGGAAGGAAAAGCTCAAATATTTGAGCTCTTTGGGGAAAAGTCATCTTCTGATACAACTCTGTAAGGATTTCCAGGTTGAAAGGAGACGCAGAGTCGGCAAGGGGGATTTGCATCATCTGGTCTATGTCTTCAGGCATGATGAGGAACAGGGTGTCTCCATATGAGGAGATGACGACCCTCTATTTGGGAATATAATGAGCTTGGCATTTAAGTGCGAACTCGGGAAAATGGTGGATCTAGGGAAAGAGGTAAAGGGGTAAATTGGACTCCCAGAATCCAATTTCATCGCTCTGGTCTAGGAAAACCTCCCTGAGCCATAATTGGAGGTCTGAGAAATTGAAATCGCATTTGGTATCTGCAATCAATCGGTCTTTTTCGACCAGTGGGATCTTGTCCAGGTCGACAGTAGGCGGAAGGAAAGGATTTTCCTCTCCTTCTGCTTGTCTGGGCTTTGGCGCCATTTTTGCAACAGTACCTGCAATAAACACAAAGTTAGTGGGGTCGACTGAATGTGGATGAAGGCGATGGGATGTAATGGAGGAGCAAGCAATGAGTTTCTCTGGTGCAACGAGTGAACGACGAAAGTATGGGAAAACGGTAATTTTATTTAAAAATGGGGTCGGTTGGGCACGAGAGACAGGTCAGCTGGATAACAGATAGGTTATCTAGTAATAAATGGACAATGGGCCACTTGGGCGTGAGATGGCAGGTGACGGTGGCTAAAAAATATGAACGGGTGATGTGGCGGCTAGGGATTGGAGGTAAAAGTCGCAATAAGGGGCTGGTCATGAGTGAAAAGGGGTAGGGGACTGAAAACAGTTATGGGATGGGACATAACTCGGGAACAAGTGGAACAAGTGGAACCAGTGGAAAATGACATCCATAAGTGACGGGGGAGCTGTCAGATAGCAGATGGTGACGGGACTTCGGAACCAATAGATTTATGCCACATATGAAAAGGGTCTTGCCAGAGGGAGATAACCATTCCGGACCCCCACCCCTCGATTAAAAGCAGATCATCCGAGGGGGTCTGAAATCCATTGTAGGCCATTGATCTGCCCGCCTGTTTCTAAGATGTATATCCAAGTGCACTCTTTATCGCTCATTCTGGACCCCTCCCTCCATTAAAGGGAGAACGGACGGGGGGGGTGGGTACAAAATCCAATCTGGACCGTTCATTTAAGTGCTCATCCCTGGACCATCCAGATGTGCGCAAGTCTTATTAC